>JAJSZK010000224.1:0-27081 GCA_022985045.1 Macadamia tetraphylla | reverse complement strand
TTCCAAACCATCCACGGAACCCCAAAGAAGAGTTAACCTAGTGATGATGGAAGCCATTAAGAAAGAGATCCTAAAGTGCTTGGATCATGGAATAATTTATCCTATTTCGACTGACCAATGGGTAAGCCGTTCACGTAGTGCCTAAGAAGTCGTGTGACTATAGTTCCTAATGCCAATAATGAGTTGATCCCTCCCCGTGTCCAAACAGGATGGCGAGTGTGCATAGACTACGAGAAGTTAAATGCGCAACCGGAAGGATCACTTCCCATTGCCATTCATTGACCGATGTTAGAGAGGTTAGTGGACATGAATACTATTGCTTTGTTGATGGATATTCGGCTATAACCAAATCCCAATTGCTTTAGAGGACCAACATAAGACCACTTTTACATGCCCATATGGAACATTTGCTTACAGTATGCCCTTTGGGCTTTGCAATGCCCTCTACGTTCCAACGATACATGATGAGCATTTTTCGACATGGTCGAAAAATTTTTAGAAGTATTTATGGATGACTTTTCAATTCATGGGAATTCCTATTCGAATGTCTTCATCATCTTTCCTAGTTTTGAAAAGGTGCATATCTAAGAATTTGGTTTTGAATTGGGAGAAAATGCCATTTTATGGTTAAATCTGTATTGTTTTAGGCCATGTAATATCCAAGGGGGGAATTAAGGTAGATAGAGCCAAAGTGGATTTAATTGATAATTTACCACCTCCTCAATCATTAAGGATGTTCGGTCTTTTCTAGGGCATGCGGCTTCTTGAAGGTTTATTAAGAACTTTAGTCGATTAGCCGACCTCTCACCTCATTACTTGTCAAAGATCGACTTTTGAGTTTTCCAAAGAGTGCCTAGAATCCTTCAAGCAACTTAAAAGGAGTTGACCAATGCACCCATTGTTCAACCACTTTGGTGAACCTTTGAACGATGTGTGATGCTTGATTTTGCCATAGGAGCGTTTTAGGTCAAAGGATTAATAAGTTACCCTGTCATTTATTATGCTAGTAGGACCTTAAATGATGCACAACTCAATTATACAACCACTGAAAAAGAATTTTTAGCTGTTGTGTTTGCATTAGAAAAGTTTCGGTCTTATTTAGTTGGCTCACATGTGGTGGTGTATCTTGATCATTACGCCTCGGATACCTAGTTCAGAAGAAGGATGCCAAAGCCCGTCTCATTAGGTGGGTTTTACTTTTGCAAGAGTTTGATTTAGAAATTAGGGATAAGAAAGGAGTTGAAAACCTAGTTGCAGACCATTTATCCCGGCTTCCCAATTCCTTATGTTGATTCTCCGATCAACGAGAACTTTCCAGATGAACAATTATTTGCAATGTCCAGTGAACCATGGTTTGTGACATTGTCAACTTCTTAGTTTCAGGTGTGACTCGGATCATTGGTCCACTCAAGATAAGTATAGGTTTCATTCCCAAGTTAAACACTTTTTCAGGATGATCCTTATTTGTTTAAGATATGCCCGGATCAGATTATCGGACGATGTGTTCCGATCATGAGCAACATTCCATTCTCTCTTTTGTCATGATCATGCATGTGGTGGACACTTTGGACCTAAGAAGACTGCCCAAAGGTTCTCCAATGCGGATTTTATTGGCCCACTCTTTTTAGAGATGCTTTTGATTTTGCAAGGCTTGCCCTGCCGATCTTTTGGCGTATCAATAAAAGGAACATGATGCCCTCAACCCTATTTTGGTAGTTGAGATCTTTGATGTTTGGGGCATCGATTTTATGGGACCATTCCTAATTCCTTTGGGAATTTGTACATACTTTGGCCGTTGATTATGTTTCTAAATGGATAGAGGTCATACCTTGTAAATCTAATGACCACAAAGTGGTGGTCCAGTTTCTCAAAGAGAACATTTTTTCCCGCTTTGGTGCACCACGTGCAATAATTAGTGATAGGGGTACTCATTTTTGTAATCGACCTTTTGAGGCCTTAATGAAAAAGTATGGGATCACCCATAAGTTATCTACCCCTTATCACCCCAAACTAGTGGCCAAGTGGAGGTGTCTAATAGGCAGATCAAACAAATCTTGGAAAACTGTTAATCCCAACCGTAGGATTGGTCCCTTAGGCTCATTGATGCCTTGTGGGCCCATCGGACTGCATTCAAGACCTGACCTTGGTCAGTCTCCCTACCGTTGGTGTATGGAAAAGCTTGTCACTTACCGGTTGAGTTGGAGCATAAGGCCTTTTGGGCCATTAAGAAGCTTAACTTTGATTTGTCGATCGGGAATTCATCGTGGCTCCAACTATCTAAGTTGGAGGAACTTAGGAATGATGCCTATGAAAGTTCTAGAATTTACAAGGAAAAGACCAAAGCTTTCCATGATAAACACATTCCGCGTAAATCTTTTGCAATTGGTGATAAGGTCTTATTGTACAACTCTCGATTGCATCTTTTTCCTGGTAAACTTAGATCCCGATGGGATGGCCCATTTATTGTCCATAATGTATATCCTCATGGGGCTGTGAAGATTTTGAATCCAGGAACAGGGGTAATTTCGAAGGTTAATGGTCAGCGTTTGAAACCGTTCCTCGAGTTTCCCACTACTAGTAGTGAAGAGGTCATGGATCTCCATGAACCTCTTTACACCGATGACTAACTGTTATTCAGGTATGACCCCCTTGCATTGTCTTTGCTTTTAATTTTTTCCATGCATTGAGGACATTGCATGACTTAAGTGTGGGGAGGAAACCAGTTTTATTTATTTATTTATTTATTTATTATTATTTTTTTTTCACTTTGTTCTGTTTGTTTTTCTTTTTATTTTTGAGCTTGCTAAGGATGAAGTCCTACTTTGGCTTTTGGCTAATGATCATACCATTCGGTTGCTTGATGTATGAAAATAAAATTTTGATTAAGGTACCCATTTTGAACATATAAAACCTTGTTGAGAAGAAGGAAACAAGCATGTGTCTTGAGATGGGACTTTCTTTTGAAAAATAAGAGACCCTGTTTTATGGTGATGGACCATATGTAAGTCAGTGGGTTCCTTGTACTTTTGATTTGGAGTTGAGACCTTCTTTTTAATTTGGCATGGGTTGATAAATGCACAATTTTAAATGAGATGAGAAATGTGGTATAAAGAAGAATAAGAGTTGATTCCTTTGGAACTAGACAGGGCATTGCGCCTCAGGAAGCGTGGTATCTTGATCGAAATTCCTTGGGAGGAAACTTCTGAAGTAACTCTAGCATCACTGCCTTTGTGGACATATGCAAGAAGCTACATAGTAACTTGGTGTCGTGTTTGCTCCACCATGTCATTCAGGCCAAAAGTAGTGGAGTAGAATAGAGTTTATTATTCTAAAAAAAAAAAGAGAAAAAAATGTGCAAATGTCATTATTGTTTGGTAACATGTTTGGTCAAAAACACTCCAACGCCTTAGTCATTGGTTCCCTATTTCTTCACAAGTGGTTTTGCCTTAAGATAAGGATGTTTTGGAAGAGGCGAGGTGAGTTCCAAATTAAGAAATATGCTAGTGCCGGAATTGATAAAGGGTAATAAAAGTTCAAGTGTGGGGTCCTTGTAAGAGAAATTATCTTTGCTCCGGATCGGTATGAGCCTTACCTTTAGCCAAAGTTGGGATTTGTTTATTCTGAATTTTGGGTGTATATTCACTGCAAACACCCGAGACACAACTCGTCCACTAGGGGTGACCTAGGGGTTTAAAGGCTTGTTGCACATGCTAAGTGCAACCGTGATTCTCTGAAAGTGAGTTAGGTTTTTTATCTTTATTCTTTTTCTTTTTGTTTTGCTCGAGGACTAGCAAAGTCTAAGTGTGGGGAATTCGATGAGCACATTTATGTGTGAAATCTAGGGTAGTAAAACATGCATTTTACATATTTAGAATGGAGCTACCTTGGTTTTACTCTCTTTTTGCAGGTTTTATATTTTCAAGGCCTTAAGGACTATCGGAGCTATATCTTCAATTTTACACGTAAAGAGGTCCTATTTCTTTCCATGGTTGCGAAGAGGACGAAATTCGAGCAAGATGGGCGTGTTCAATTAAAAGTACACATTCGTTTGGTCACCGTACAAATGATTATTCTTTTTGGTCGAAAAGAATAATGGATCGAACGAACCGAGATCTGAACCAGCCGTTTGCAATTGTCCCGGAGGTACAAGGAATACTCAAATACCAACAAGGATCGATGGACCACATCTTTAAGTGATTAAAGATTTGTTTTTGTAACAACAACTACCTAGCTTAGTTGGTGAGCTATGGTGTACAAAATTCTCTTGCTCACCAAGAGGTCTCAAGTTCGAATCTTATGGTTGTTTTTTAGAAGATTTTGTTGAAGATTTCCGCTTTTCACTCACTTAAAGCACTAAGGGCATGGAGGATTTCCACATCAAGTTAGAAGCAAGCAAAATCGTGGAAGCAAGAAGAAGAAAAGAAAAAAAAAAAGGAAAGCAAAATCGTGGAAGCAAGAAGAAAGAAAAAAAAGGAAAGAGAAAAAGGGAGAACCAAAATTATCCAAATCTTCTCTCTCCACATCATCACCAAAGATTGTCCAAATCACACAAAGGAAGAAAAAAAAATCGTCCCTAGGAGAGAGAAAAAAAGAAGAAAAATAAATTAGAAAAAAAAGGAAAGAAAATAAGCAAAAAAAATTTTAGGAAATTTCTCAAAATTTATTTCTCTCTTCTCTCTCCTTCATCTTAGCACTTTTGGACTCAAAAGATCTCACAATCAATTGTGGGTTTCTCTCTTTTAGGAAAGAGAAAATTGTTACCCTACCTCTCCATTCCCTATAAATACAACTCATGTAAGAGGAGGAGACACAATTCATTCTTCTTCTAGTTTTTTTTTAGTTGCTCTCTCTCTCCATTTCTCACTCTTTGGTTCTAGTTCTTCTCTATTTTTGCTTTAATCACTTTTGTAATAGTTTTTTTTATTTCAATTAATGCAAGCACTCTTTTATTTTTATTCAGCCTTTTTATGTTTATGATTTATGCAATTGAGTTGTAATTTTTTAAGTTATAGTTCTAGGCTTAGATCTAGGTGACAAGATCACGAGCCGTGGAGCAATTTTTTTTCAAGTTCAAGTATTGATTCAAGTAAGTAGGCTTCTTTAGTAGTCTTCTCTTCCCCCCTCTCATTCCCTCTTCTGACTACCCTTTCTTTCTTAATTTAGGATTTTTATTTTCAGTCGTTACATTATTGCTATCCTTTTCCCCCAAGGTTCATGGCTAGTGTATGTGTTGGCTTTGCCCCTCCTAGCCATAGAACCATCAATTTATTATTTTTATTTTAATTGTCTCCCTTTCCCTAAAGCCAAGTAGAGAAACCCTTGTAAGAGTGACTCTCTGGTCAAGTAGGGAAGCTCATATTATGATACATCCCTCGGGATAAGTAGAGAAACCTACTTGTGAGTCTCTCTCTAGCTTTATCCCCTTTCTTTTACTTTATTTTTATTTCAACATTTTTTTTATTTATTTATTTTTTAATTGCGTGGGTTGTTTATTTTCAGTTATTTATTTATTTAATTTTAATTGCGTGGCTTGCGTCTTTAAATTCTTAGATGACGAATGGTTAGGACGTTATTTTAGGAGGTAATTAGAATTAGATCACAACCATTAATCAGTTCACTTTCGCATTATTAAAAGAAATAAAAAATAAAGTGGCTGCTCTCCTTGTGTTCGACCCGTAGCTACACTGATCCGTACGCTTGCGGTTACATTTTAAATCTCAAACACTAGGGCTTCGGCTTCCCCCACTTGAAGTAGTCATTGCCACCACAAAACTTCCTTTGTCTCGTGGCCGGGAGCGGGCCTATGATGTCCATCCCCACATGGTGAGCAGTCTTGGGCTAGATAAGGACGAGAGCTCGGTAGAATGTAGCCTAGGCACGGAGGCGAACATCTGGCACTTGACACACTTCCTGACCAGTGATTCTGCGTCCTTCCTTATTGTCGGCCAGTACGGGCCCTGCCTGAGTACTTTATGCGCCAGGGCCCGAGCTCTAAGGTGTTGGCCACATATCCCTTCATGCACTTCCCGGAGTGCGTATTCGCCGTCGGAGGAATCCAGGCACTTGAGGTATGGCAAGGTGAACCCTATCTTGTATAGCGTGTCGTCCTTCAGGAAGAAGCGCGCTGACCTCATTCTTATTTTTCTTGCCTCGTCCCTATTCTCTGGGAGCTTTCCCTCTTTGAGGTATTCTGTTATGGCATTCATCCAGCTTTGGCCGTTTTCACTTACGGGTAATACCTCACGGGGTTTTTCGATGCTTGGCTGTGGTAGTACTTGAAATACACGTCGTCAAGATTCTCAAGTCGGAGGTGGCAGTGTACGGTCGCTGCACTAGCATTCTCTTCTCGTGACACTGCCTTACCTCAAATTCCTTGAAAGCCTGACTGTCTCTGCCGTGTTTAAGTATTCGGCCATCCTTTGCTCTTTGGCCTCGTATTCTCCATTCACCTGTCGCACCACAAGTTGGGAGTCACTATGCACTACTAGTTCCTTCACCATCAAGGCCCGAGCCAGATTAATTTCGCTATTATCGCTTCATATTCCGCTTCGTTGTTGGAGGCGTCGAAGTCGAACCGTAGGGCGTATTCTACTTTGAAACCTTTGGGGCTTACCAACACGATTCCTGCGTCGCTTCCATCGCTGTTGGAAGCCCCATCCACGTACAATGTCCAAGCCTCGTCTCCGTAATGAAGTCTGCGAGGGCCTGTGCTTTAATTGCGGTTCTCGGCTTGTACTGGATGTTGAACTCTCCCAACTCTATGGCCCAATTTACCAGGCGACCGGACATATCTGGCTGCTGTAGTATCTTCTTCAGGGGCTGGTCGGTAAGTACGCATACCGTATGTGACTAAAAATATGGTCTCAGCTTTCTTGCCGCCGTCACGAGGGCGTACGCCACTTTCTCCGCCTTTCGATATCTTGTCTCGGCATCTAGAAGGGTTCGGCTGACGTAGTATATTGGCCGTTGTTGCCTTCCTTCCTCCTTCGTCGATCTGGTGCTTACCGCCCTTGTCGATACAACCGTCTGATGCAAGGTATCCCGGTGTTACCTTCGTCGGCGAGGTGCGCAAGTATTCCTTCAATTGTTCAAAGACTTTTCGCACTCCTCCGTCCACTCGAACTTTTGGTCCCTTTTAACGCTTTGAAGAAGGGGCATCTATCTGCGAGACCGAGACATGAATCTTCGAGGCGGCGACCCGACCGTCGACTCTGGACTTGCTTCACGTTAGGGTGACCTCATGTCCCGAATGGCTTGTATTTTGGTAGGTTGGCTTCAATCCCTCTCTCGAGATGATGAAGCCGAGGAACTTTCCCGAGGCTACTCCGAATGCACACTTTGCCGGGTTCAGCTTCATGCCGTACCGTCTCAACGCCTGGAACGCCTCTTCCAAGTCTTGGATGTGTCTTTCCGCCTTCAGGCTTTTTACGAGAATGTCGTCCACATATACTTCCATGGTTTTGCCGATCATCCCTTTGAAAATTTTATTCACCAACCTTCGATAGGTGGCCCCTGCGTTCTTTAGTCCGAAGGCATGACCTCATAGCGATCTGCCCACCCTCGGTTATGAAGGATGTTTTCGGGACATCGGCCTCGGACATTTTGATTTGGTTGTACCCCGAGTATGCATCCATGAAACTTAGCGCCTCGTATCCCGCCGTGGCATCGATGAGGAGGTCTATCTTGGCGGGTATCGTCCTTGGCGAGGCCTTATTGGTCGGTGAAGTCGATGCGATCCTCCACTTCCGTTTGCCTTGGGACCATTACCACGTTAGATATCCACTCCGGTCTGGATCTCGCGGATGGCTGGGCCTTGATAGCTTCTCCACTTCCTCGTCTATTTTCTTACATCTTTCGGGGCAAACATCCTCTTCTTCTGCTGCCGGCTTCTTCATTGGGCTAACATTGAGATGATGTTCTATCACCTCTCGATCTATCCCGGGCATGTCCGAAGCAGACCAGGCGAATACGTCAGCGTTGTTTCGTAGGAATGAGACGAGTCTTTCTCGCTGCAACCTTGGCATGGTAGCCCCAATCTGAAATTGCCGAGTGTCATCCCCTTCTTCAGCTTCAACTTGCACCAAATCTTCGGCCAGCTCCCTCCATTGATAACTGGCATCATCTCGTAGATCCTCTATCGGGAGCGCCTCGCCCGCCTTTTCTTTTCCCCATAGAGTAGTGGCGTAACACCTCCGGGATGTCTCCTGACCGCCCCAACACTCCCCGACACCATTCTTGGTAGGGAATTTCATTTTGAGATGGGGAGTGGAGACGATGGCCTTTAACAGGTTCAATCCGACCCTTCCTAGTATGACATTGTATGCCGATGTAATGCTCACCACCAGGAAGTTGATCATGACCGTCGCCTGGCGATCTCCGGTGCCAGCTCTTACCGGCAACTCAATCGACCCTTCCACCTTCACCGGGACGTCGGAGAACCCCTGCAGCGGGTGTTCGACCTTCTTTAATTTTCCCTCGTCTAGGCCCATCTTCCGGAAAGCTTTGAGGAACAGGATATCAGCTGAACTGCCGTTATCCACTAAGATCCTCTTCACTTTGCAATCTGCTATGGTCATGGTGATAACCAAGGCATCGTCATGCGGGGTTTGTACCCCTTCCAGATCATCATCTGAGAAGGAGATAACCGTCCCCGTCTTCGCCTTCTTGTTGGCCATTACGCCATATTCGCTCCTCGCGTGGCCTTCGCCTTCCTAGCGAGACCGAACTCTCTCCGATGTTGGGCCCCCACAGATGGTCGCTATAACTCTGGTGGGCTCTTATTCTCCTCTCGGGCGGCAGTCGGCTTCCTCGGGTGTCGGTTCCTTCATGTTCTTGATTGCCTCTGCGGGCGAGCCCCCTTCTCTCATAACGACCTCCGCCACCTCTCCGACGGTTATCCCTCCTGCCGTTACCATCTGGGGCCACCTCCTTTTCCCGGTCTACAAATCTGCCTAGGTATCCCCTTCTAATCATTCCTTCTATCTCCCCCTTGAGATGCCAACAGTCCTCGGTATCATGGCCATGGTCTCTTTGGAAGTGGCAATATCTATCCACATTGCGTCTCTTGGGGTGTCGCCCTATCTTTCCTGGCCACTTCATGGCTCTGGCATCTGGGGAATCTTTTATCTGGATTAGTACCTCTGTTCGCCTTCGGTTCAGGGGTGCGTACTTCTCAAACTTCCTTGGTGGACTGGGGGCTCGACTGCGCTCGAACTTTCGTCTTTTTCCTTCTTCGACAGGTCTATCATCAACCCTTGAGAGCCTCTTTCTCGTCGCCTTCCTTTCGGCTTCTTCATCAACCTGGAGGGTTTCTTCCATCTGGATGTACTTATCGCATCATGCCCTCAGCTCGGTCAGGTTCCTAGGTGTATGCTTCGCTAGGGACCTCTTCAACTCCTTGTCCTTAACGCCTCCTAACAGAGCCGTGAACTCCTCCTTCGGGTCTAGGCCTCTGATTGTGATCTTTTCTTGTTGGAATCGCTTCATGTAGTTCCGCAGCGATTCCCCTTCTTGCTGTTTGACATTGGTTAGGTTCAGCGTAGTCTTCTGGAGGGGCTGGCTACTAGAGAATCCCTTCACGAAGAAGTAACTCAGGTCGCTGAAGCTGTGGATCGACTTCGTCGGCAGTCGATTGTACCACAGCCTCGCCACTCCTCTAAACGTCAATGGAAGGGCACGACACATGATATTTTTCGAGACCCGATGGAATTGCATGGCGACCTTAAAGCCTTCCAGGTGATCGACGGGGTCCCCTGACCCGTCATAAGTGTCATACTTGGGCAGACGAAAGCCGACCGGGAGCGGGTCCCTCATGACCTCTTCAGCTAAGGCCGTGTCATTGGTGAGGTCGGGCTTGCGGTTTCCCGTTTGGTTTTCTGCTACCTTTCTGATCTCGTCCTTCACGTCTAGGATCATCCTCTTTAATCACGAGTCCTCGGGCCTCTGTCTGTCTCCTTGGTGCGGATCCCCATGTGGGTCTCTGGCGGCGCGTTGCGTCCTACCTCGGGGCACGGGACTCTCCCTCACTCGGCTTCGAGGGTCACGATCGGCCCTTGTCGATCCTGTACTGCTCCGGTCTGCATCTCGAGCTCTCTCAAACTGGACGTGGGGACCTGGGGGTGCTCCGTCGGTCTTATGAGAGACAACTTTGGAGACCTCCCTCATAGTCTCGGCCATCCGGTTATATTTGTCCTGGAGGTCTTCAAATTGCTGCCTCGTCACGTACTCCTGGGCTGCAGGAGGCTGATGATCACTACCTTCACGTACTGAATATCTAGCCGAACGCTGGTACCTAACGGACACTTCCCGGTCGTCATGGCCCCTTTCTCGTCCTATCTCCGCCGAGGGAGGAAGCTCCCCTGAAGGTTCTTCCCCCATGTCTATGTTAGACGTTGCTCTTGTCCTCTTACGGTTGTAGGTTCTCCCCACCATTACCGTCGGTTCCCACAGACGGCTCCAATCTGTTGCTACCAAATAACCCCGCTAGTCGAACCTACACAAACACAGACGACGGAGGCCCGGAGCTTTGTCCGGGGTTAGTCCTCCGACGCTCAAGTCAGGGTCGGCCGCACAGTTCAATAAGGGAGTAATGGTGAGGGTATCAGAGCTTACCTTCTTCCTTCCTCTCGGCCTCCTTATATCCTTCTTCGGACTAAGGTTTCCTTCTTGTCTTTTCCCCCGTCCTTCTCCCCTACGACCGTCCTCCTTGTGGGGGAATATTTCGCTCATGCAGACGATGTGATCCCGCGTGATTTTGCGAGCGTGCCTGAATGATCGAGCGTGCTTGAGCATGAGTGATTTCTTGGAACCTTTGTCTGGCGGAGGACACGTGTCTCAGAGGCGACACGTGTCATTGCCCCACCGAGAGGTCAATTTGGCTGTATCACCTTGCATAAGATAGATGATCCATGGTTCTTGTACACTTATCAATTGTAATAGGGTTGCCAATAACACTCCCAATAGTACTCAAGGTTTCCGCAGTGCAATAATGAAAAGTTAATTAGGCAATGAAACCCAAATAGGGATCGAGTTCAGCATTATCTTATCAACCACAATGCTCGGACTTCATTGTCTCAGCAACATAGGTCTCCTATTAACAACCACGGTCCTCATTCCCAAACCCTCAATCTATCCTCCTCCACATTAAAATGAAAAATGAATACCCCACTTTCCAGCATAGACATATCAACATGGCCAGACAGCTTCCATTGCTTGAGCAAGATCTGTTTAGTAATAGAAAAAGGGGGTCTTCTTCCCAAGAAATGTCCCACCAAAGCTTTTTCCCACCTTTTGACACCTTCTCTTGTCATTGAAGAAGAACAACAGGCAACAGCTTTTCCCTCAACAATCATAGGCTTAACAAAATCCAATCTTAATCCATCAACTCTTCTAAAGATTTTTTAGAAAATAAACCAGCCCAGTTTCTTCCCGCAGCAATCGAATCTCCATAACCCTCTTTCAGAGATTCATCTTCATAATAATTATTGCTTCCTTCCACATCCACACCCGAACCAGCTCCTAATGGTAGATTATTCTTTCCTGAAGAAGACCTAGCAGCCATGGCCGTACACCAAAAAACCTTCTCACCTTCACACCGTCTCCGAATTATCTTTCCGATGTAGTTTGTTCTAATATACTGACTAAAATAATGCCTAATTTATGCGATTTGAAAATTACTACCTTCTTTATCTCATCATTTGATACAGATTTTTCTAACATCTCTTGCTGGTCTACTGTAGGAGAACCACACAAAGGGATATCATTAGGACAAAATCCCACGTCCACCTGATCAGCCTCAAACAGATTCTGATAAAACTCTGTAGCCTCCTTTATCAACCTAGGATCTTCCACCACTACCCCATCTCGCCCCTCAATTTCAAGGATGTTATTTCTATGTTGTCTTCCCCTCATTGCCTTATGAAAGAATTTGTTATTACCATCCCCTACAACCACTTCACTCTAGACTTTTCTTTAAGAAAGCTTTCCTCCACCTTCAAAGCCTCCCATAATTTCCATTTTGCCTCTTTCTCTTGACTGACCAAGGTAACATTTCCATGATCGGAATTCAATTGACCTTGGACATCAGCTAATACACTTTCAGCCTCTTTCACTGGCTTAAAAACATCCCCAAACTGCTTCTTGTTCCAACCTTTTAATTCCTTTTTAACATTCCTCAATTTGGCAGCAAATCTGAGCATAGGTTTCAAATGATTCTTTATATGCATATCCCATCCCCTTTTCACAATATCATTAAACCCCTTATGCTCAATCCAGGTTTCAAAAAACCTAAAAGGCTTCGGTCCATAATTTTTGTCATCCATGATGTTTAGTATAATAGGGCAATGATCAGAGATCCCAGTACACAAGAATGCAGCTTTTGAAAATTTATACTTCTCAATGCAATCATTATTACACAACACCCTATCCAACTTATTACTACCCTACTACTACCAGACTTTCCGTTACTCCATGTGAACAAATTCTCTTTCCATTTCAAGTCAAAAAGCTCAGCATCAAATAAACAGTTATTAAATTCTTCTACTGGTCCTTGCCTAACATTCTCCCCTCCATGCTTTTTATGTTGGCCTCTAACCACATTAAAATTACCCAATGTGACCCAAGGAGCCACCATTCCTTGAGCCAAACGTGTAACATCCCTCCATAGTTCTCTCCTTTCCTCTACACTATTTGAGGCATATACTGTAGTGCAAAAAAAACCCCATTGATGACCCTTTAATTTTTATTTTCAAATGGATGAATTGTGACGTCCTACTCAAAAAATCTACATCAAAACAGGCATCATCCCATCCCACCCATATTCTCGTAGCCTCTCCTACCTTACATTTGTCTACATACTTCCATTCCCTCATCAAAGAAGAAAACACTAATATAATATTTTCTTCCTTCACTTTTGTTTCAACCAGAACCCCCAACTTAATATTTTTTTTTTCAACAATTAAATTCTTAACCCCCTCTGTTTTTCAGAAGCATTAAGCCCCTTACATTCCAACAGAGACAATTCATTTATTAACTTTCTTTAAGGAATTTCCCATAACCCTACCGGTTCCCTTCACAACTCCTGCCTCCTATACACCTTTCTTCATATTTGAATTCACTTCTGCCCGTTGTGGTTGTAAAGTCTACGTCCTTACACCAACCCTCTCACAAGATTGAATCATTCTGGAATGTAAAAAAGAAGACTTGGAGTTATCGACCAAACCTTTTTTCATGCTAGAAACGATGCTCAAAGAAGATAGAGGGACAGCAACAATCGGGTCTATAAAAGGAGGGTTCTTGAGCTCTCCCAAGCTGTTATCCAACACATGTAGCTCCTCCTAGCATAGAGGTATATTCACAGAATATTCCCCAACAAATTCCACATCACCAGTAGGTAGACCCGGCATTACTCCCTCCACCTCATCATCCGAACCCTTTTCAGCCTCAAACAAGGGAGAGGAATAGACTCTACCACCTTCAAGCCTACCAGTTTAGCCAAGTCCGCAATATGGTTGCTGGAATCCTTCAAAATAGGGATTACATCACTTATTCCATCTCCACAATTCATGTGAGCAATAGCCAAAACCGAACTAGCGCCCTTCTCTAACAAATCTCCTGATTTTTCTCTCTTTGACTTACTCTCCTCTAACCGCAAGCAAAGAACAGGCTGTCCGTGGGTAAGTAAATCTTCTTTCAAACATGGAAGATCCTCAGCCCCCTATCCCCTACTGCCACCTTAGATAAAATCCCTTCTCCATTCTCACCTTCTTCTAACAACTCATCCACCTCATCAATCACATTCAAATTGTTTGTAATTACAGAATTAGAATTCGTATCTATCTCTTCCAACACCGAGAAGGGGTTTGACTGCATAACAGTCCCACCCGAACCAGACCCCTTCACCATTTTTCTCCCTCTCTTTACGCTCACAAATTCTTCTACAATCACTTTTCCCTTCCCTACAACTTTAGGTTTCCTACTCAAAATTGAATTTGAATTCAAATTCAAATTTGAAGTCAAAACAGGATTAGCACTCTCCATGGAATCTCCTGCCTGAGTTCGTACAGCAGCCACCCCAGCAGCCACATCAGCCGCCAAACTTCCCTCCCCCACTACAGCTCCTTCACTATGCATCACCTCCTGTGGCTGATCCTCCTCCGTATAAGCCAACTTCCTAACCAATTACTTCCTTGCAGCCAACCCTCCTTTCCCACACTGAGAAGAGTCATGACCAAAAACCTTACATATACTACATGAAACAGGTCTCCATTGGAACATCACTGCTTGTGAGAGAACAGCTCCACTTTCATCATACACAGGAATGAACTTTGGCAACTCATCTCCAGCTTTAATCTCCACACATAACCTTGCAAACGATAACCGATCCATGGTACGAGTACACTTATCCGTTGTGATGGGATTGCCAATGACACTCCCAATTGTACTCAATGCATCCGCAGTCCAATATTGAAAAGGTAAATTAGGCAAGGATATCCATATAGGTAAAGAATTCAGCTGCACTTTATCTAACACTATGTTCGGTCTTCAAGGTCTCAATAACAATGGCCTCCTCTTAACAAACCATGGGCCACCTTCCCATACCTTCAAACGCTCCTCCTCCACATTAAAACAAAAAATGAATACTCCACTTTCAAGCATAGACGTATCCACATGACCCGAAAGCTACCACTGTTTAAGCAATATCTCTTTGGTAATTGAAAAAGGAGGTCCTCTACCCAAGAAATGTCCCACCAAAGCATTCTCCCACCTTTTGACCCCTTCCTTTATCATTGAAGAAGAGCACTGTGCCACAACCTTTCCATCCACCATCAGAGGCTTAACATAGTCCAACCGTAATCCATCCACCCTCTCCATTGATTTTTTTGAAAATAAACCTACCCAGCTCTTTCCCACAGCAGCCGAACCATCATTGCTTCCATCTTCCACAGTAGTTTCAACTCTAGTAAATTAGCAACTCCCACCCGAACCAGCAAGAGAACGATGAGTGGGAAGTTGCCGTGGCTACTGGCCTAGCAGCCATAGCCGAACCTCAAAACCTTGGTTTCTCCTAAAGAATTCCAGGGCTTCTCTCCTCCTCCGGAAAAAAGTTCTCTTGCTAGGGTATCCTTTTTAAATACAATTCATCCAAAAATTATTTCCCATAAATTTTTTTCCTCTATAATGATTTAGGTATTAGGGTTTAGGGTTTAAGGTTTAGGTTTAGGGGTGTAGGTTTTAGGGTTAAGGTATAGTTCTTTAGGGTTTAGGGTGTAGGGTTTGAGGTTTAGGGTTAGGGGTGTAGGTTTTAGGGTTACGGTATAGTTCTTTAGGGTTTAGGGTGTAGGGTTTAAGGTTTAGGGTTTAGTGTGTAGGGTTTAGGGTTTAGGGTTTAGGGTTTAGGGTTTTAGGTTTAGGGTTTAGGGTTATTGGTTTAGGGTTCAGTTTTTATGGTTTAGGGGTTAGTGTTTATGGTTTTGGGTTTAGGGTTTTGGATTTAGGGTGTAGTGTTTAGGGTTTCGGGTTTAGGTTTTCGGGTTTATGGTTTAGGGTTTAGGGTTTAGGGTATTGGGTTTTAGGTTTTTATGGTTTAGAATTTCAGATTTAGGTATTGGGGGTTTGGGTTTAGGGTTTATGGTTTAGTGTATAGGGTTTCAGATTTAGGGTCTAGGGTTTAGGATATATGATTTAGGATTTAGGGTATATGGTATATGGTTTAGGATTTAGGGTTTAGGGTTTAAGGTTTATGTTTTTGGGTATAGGGCTTTAGGGTATAGGTTTTATGGTTACTGGTTTAGGGTTTAGGGATTAAGGTTTAGGGCTTAGGGTTTTAGGGTTCAGAGTTTGGGGTGTGGAGTTTAGGGTTTAGGGTTTAGGGTTTAGTGTTTATGATTTAGGTATTAGGGTTTAGGGTTTACGGTTTATGTTGAGGGGTTTAGATTTTGTGGTCAGGGTATAGTTCTTGAGGGTTTAGGGTGTAGGGTTTAAGGTTTAGGGTTTAGGGTGTAGGGTTTAGGGCTTTAGGGTTTAGGCTTAGGGGTTTAGGGTTAAGGGATTAGAGTTTAGCGTTTAGGGTTTTAGGATTTAGGGTTTGTGGTGTAGGGTTTTGGGTTTAGGGTTTAGGGTTTAGGGTTTAGATTTAGGTTTAGGGTTTAGGGTTTAGGGTTTAGGGTTTAGGGTTTAGGTTTAGGATTTAAGTTTTAGGGTTTGGGATTTAGGGTTTAAGGTTTAATGTTCAGAGTTTGGGGTTTAGGCTTTATGGGTTAATGTTTAGGGTTCAGCATTTTGGATTTAGGGTGTAGTGTTTAGGGTTTCTGGTTTAGGTTTTCGGGATTAGGGTTTGGTGTTTGGGGTTTAGGGTTTAGGGTTTTCGATTTTGGGTTTTTGGATTAGGGTTTAAGGCATAGGTATTTAGGGTTTACGATTTAGGGTCTAGGGTTTAGGATTTAGGGTTTAGGGTTTAGGGTTTAGGGTTTAGGGTATATGGTTAAGATTTAGGGTTTAGGGTTTAGGTTTTGGGTATAGGGCTTTAGGGTTTTGGTTTTAGGGTATAGGGCTTTAGGATTTTGGTTTTAAGGTTAGGGGTTTAGGATTTAGGATTTGGGATTTAGGGTTTAGAGTTTGGGGTGTAGGGTTTAGGGTTTAGGATATAGGCTTTAGGGTTTAGGGTTTTGGGTTTTGGGTTTAAGATTTAAGTATTAGGGTATAGGGTCAAGTTATGACTAATCAACTGACTTACATAACAAATTAAAGAACATTTGTTGGTATCAGAGAAAAATACATAATACTAACAATTGGTATCAGAGCCAAAGCAATAAGTTTGAGTTACAAAGCAAGCACTAGAGATTATTGGAATTAGACTGTCATTGTCTTGCTGTGATGCTATGACTGATTAACTGACTTACTCAACAAATTAAAGTACATTTGGTATCAAAGAAAAATCGTATGACTAACAATTAGTATCAAAGCCAAAGTCACAAGTTAAATTGCAAAAACTGGAGATTAATGAAATTACACTGTCATTGTCTCGTCATTAAGCTATAACTAATCAACTTACTTGCTTAACAAATTAAAGTGCATTTGGCATCAAAGAAAAAAATCGTAATACTAACAATTGGTATCATAGCAAAAACCCCCTCCCCCTTAGAAGCAATCCACCATATTTGCTTTATAACTCTAGCAACATTCATGTCTTTGACTCTTTTCAGCCCTAAACCCCCTCCTCCTTAGGTTGACATATAGTATCCCAGGAAATAAAAAAATGTTCTCTTCCAAAAGGGACCAGACCATAAAAAATTCAAAAAAAATAGACTCCACCTTTGCTATAAAATTACTTAGTAATGCAAAAATTCCTAACCAATATATAGCATCCTTGTAGAACTGAGAAAATCAACTGTAGTCTTCTAGCATATGAGAGAAACCTTGCCTTCAATCCTTCAAGCTATTTCCTAATCAAATTCAGTATATGATTGCAATCTCCAATGGTAAGCTTTCCTACAACAAGAGGAACCCCAAGGTACCTAATTGGTAACTTGGTTCCTTAGAATCCGTTAATTCCAAAAGTTGCATACTACTAGTTTGAGTAAGGCCTCCTAAAATATTAGAGGACTTAGCCCTATTGAGATGCAACCCTGAGAATGATGCAAATTCTTCTAGAGCCCCCAAACTTGCTGTGACGTAGTTAGTAAGAGCCTTTACAAAGATCATAAGATCATTTACAAAGATAAGATAGGATAGTTGCATTGCTTTGCACCTAGGAAGAAGAGTGATCTTCCCATCCACTACTAACTTCCTCATAACTCTAGTGAACCCTTCCATTGCCATGGTGAAAAAGTAAGGTGACAGAGGATCCCCTTGCCTAATTCCTCTTCCCCCATGAAGTATCCTCTTGGACTTCCATTTACAAGAACTAAGAATGTAGGAGTAGTGACACATGCCTTTATCCAATTTATGAATAGAGGAGGAAATCCCATTCTTCTCATAATCTCCAATAGGATTTTTTAACTCAATGAGTCATATGCTTTATGTAAGTCTATCTTCAGTACTATAATAGGGTGCACCCTTCTCTGTTTAATACCTCTAACAATATTAGAAGTAATTAGAATGTTATCGGCAATAGATCTCCCTTTAATGAATGCTGACTGATTTTCACTAACCAGGTCCCCAATTACTCCTTGTAACCTTATAGTGATCATTTTTGTAGTAACCTTGTAAAAGATATTACACAATGCAATCGGCCTAAACCCAACAAATAATGCCCTCTAATTTGACTTAGGGATTAGGCAGAGAAAAGTAGCATTAATAGAGGATAGCATAACAACATTTCTAAAAAAAACACTTGACAACAATTATAAGGTCTTCTCCTACAATTTCCCAAGAGTGTTTGAAGAAACTAGCACCAAACCCATCAGGTCCAGGGGCCTTTATGCTCTTCATAGCAAACACAACCTTCATGATCTCTTTATTAGAAATAGTTTTTTCTAACATCTCTTGCTGGTCAATAGAAAGGGTACCAAGCAAAGGGATATCACTAGGATAGAATCCTACATCCTCCTGCTCAGCCCCAAACAGGTTCTTATAAAATTCAACAGCCTCATTCTTTAAAAGACCAAGATCATCCACAACAGCCCCATTGCTTCCTACAATTTCTAGAATTTTATTTCTATGCTGTCTTCCCCTCATTATCTTATGAAAAAAAAAACTGTTATTTCCATCCCCTAGCTGCAACCACTTCACTATTGACTTCTCCTTGAGAAAACTCTCCTCCCTCTTTGAAGCCTCCCATAATTTCCACCAATTCACCTCTTTCTTAACATTCCTTAGCTTAGCAGCAAAACCAAGTAAAGGATTCAAATAATTCTTAATTGGAAGTTCCCAACCACTTTTGACAATATCCTTGAACTCCCCATGCTCTATCCAAGTCTCAAAAAATGTTTTCTTTGAGACAGTTGGTCATTATAGTATTCTTTTATTGCTCTAAGCCATGTGGCATGTTGTTCATAATGGTGTTCTCATCATGAGCAGAAAAGATTGGTGGATCTAGAGGGGCCCCAAGCACAGTAGGATTGGGCAGCATTCAATGACATTTTTTCAATCCAATATAGCTTATCACAAAATTTTTAAATGTTAGAAAACATTAAAAATATAAAAAAAGAATAAATTCACTCAATTTTTATACCTACTATTGGGATCTTTACACAATAAAACAAATTAAAATTTTCCACTCAGAGTTTTAACTATGTTGTGGTGGTCTCCACTAATGCATAATTTGTTCTTCCTTAAATATCTTTATCCATTTATACTTTCCTGCATGATCACCTAAATTCAATTACATCTAAGACAAAATTTTTGCTTCTATTTTGACTAATTTTAGCAACCACTTGAAAGATAAATTATGGAAAAATGTTTAAAAATTTTAGATCAATCTCTAACCACTGTAAAAATAAAGAAAACGTTGTTAGATACAAATTTTTTTTAATTTTTTAATAATAAAAATTTTATGTATGTGGGTGTCAGAAATTGATGTACCTGGGGAATAGATGTCTATACAGCAGTAGACACTTGTTGCACCTGTAGGAGAGCAATCCAACCCTCATGAACCTAAATCATAACACTGATCTTATGCATTTAATCTCATTACAAATTTTAGAGGAAAGACATTTGGTAGTTGCATGACTAACAATTGGTATCAGAGCCAAAGCCATAAGTTTGAATACTTAGCATACACTAGAGATTATTGGACTTAGAATGTCATTGTCTCCTCGTGACTCTATGACTAATCAACTGACTTACTTAACAGATTAAAGTTCTGACCTCACTACCGCAAATTGGTTTGGTTGCAGTTATGATCACTATAGGTTGTAACAGTTGGTCAATATATACTTTAAGAATATAAAAATGACACCTTAACCCAAAAACCTATGAATCAAATTATGAGTACTTTCCAGAGAAAACAACACATAATGTACAAAAAATTATCATAATATGGAAAACCTATGGATGGCCATAAGTTTGAGTTATTTAGCAAACACTGGGGATTATTTGACTTAGAAGGTCATTCATTGTTTCCTTATGACTCTATGACTATTCATTTGCCTTGCTTAAAAAATTAAAGTTCTTACCTCACTACTACAAATTGGTTTTAGTTATGATGACCACTCCAGGTCAGTGATTATATTTTAAAAAATAAAATGGACATCTTAACTTGAAAACCTACGAATCAAAATTACGATTACTTTACTAGAAAAAACAACACATAATTGACAGAAAAACATCTTAACTTGAAAAACCTATGAATCAAAATTAGGATCTTTAGTTTCTCCCAATGGTCAAGTAGCACTGTGTTAAGTGGTGGAAGCCCAATACAAAATCTCTCTAACTTTCCCATTTGGGTGTTAGTGTGCCTCCGAAATAGGTTGAAAGTTCAGCATCAAAACACGACGATAGACATCGTCGTACGAGAATTCAATATCAAATGTGACTTGTATGCTTTCGACATTCGTTGACACCATGATTATTGTTTGGAAGATATCTTAGAATCCTTGGTTAAACAGATGTTCGGTCACTGTCTAGTGTTGAAATCCAACAAATCAGAGTGTTTCAACATCTATAAGAGAAAAAATGGTTATTTAAAAGAAACATCACGGTTAACTTGACGATAAATAGACTTAAGGGAAACAACAACTGCCTAGCACTGTTGGTGAGCTGTGGTGTGCAAAAAACCCATGCTCACCCTAGGTCTCAAGTTCGAGCCTCCAGGCTATTACCTACTTCCCTCCCTAAAAAAAAAAAATCGACTTAGGGGACGGAGGAAGTTGTGGTGGAGGAAATGGTTGGGGTTGAAAAAATAGCTCATGTGGATAAAAATGGATAGTTGTGGTTGTGGTGTATATACCATTGAAGAGGACAAAAAAACCTGAAGAGTTAGATACATAAATTGTTATAGACCAATGGTTGGAGGAATAACATTTGGTATCAGAGCAAAATTCAACTAATAATTAGTATCAGATCCAAAGCCATAAGTTTAAGTTACTTGAAAAATACTAGGGATTACTGGACCTAAAGGGTCATCGCCTCCTCGTGGCTCTATAACTAATCATCTGACCAGCGTAACAAATTAAAATTATGAGTTTACTATCAACAATTTGTTTTAATGTAGATGTGACTACTTTATGTTATAACAATTGGTTGTTGTACTTTAACAAAATAAAATAGAAATGTAAACGTCTTAACTCGAAAATCTATAAATCAAATTTGAGTATTTTAACAGAAAAATAACATATAATTAACACATAAACATCTTAATTTGAAAACCTACGAATTAAAATTGTCGATCTTTAGTTTCTCCTAATGGCCAAATAGTGTCGTCATAAGTGGTGGAAGCCCCAAACATCAATCTTGATTCTTCCCCTGATCATATCTTCTCGCAGGTACCTTATACCAGCTTAGGTCCCAAAATTCTTCTTTCTCCAACTTCATCCCAATACAATGGGATTCTACACTCCTTTCCATACAAAGCTTCAAACAGTGCCATACCAATAGTTGATTGATAGCTATTGTAATATGCAAATTCAACTAAAGGTATATGTTCATCCCAACTATAGCACAGGCCCTCAACAAATCTTAAGGCCTGGATTGTTCTCTCTGTCTACCCATCTATCTAAAAATGAAATGTTGTGCTAAATTTCAGTCTAGTTCCCATTTCCTTCTATACACTTTCCGAAAATTTAGAAGTGAAGCAGGAATCACGATCAGAAACAATACTAACAAGAACACCATGATATCTCACTATGTTATCAATGTACAGCTAGGCTAACATCTCCATGGAATAAGATATCTTCATTGGTATGAAATGGGCTACTTTAGTTAGTCTATCAACAACTACCCAAACTATATCATTTCCTTTCCCAGTCCTTAGTAGTCTTGTCACAAAATCTATGGTAACATGCCCCCATTTCCACTCCGGTACTAGAAGAGGTTGCAGAACATGTGGCCTGTCTCAATGCTTTCACTAGCTGACATTTCATGCACTTTTCCACATGCTCAGCTACATCAGTCTTCATACCATGCCACCAGTATGTTTTTCTTTAGAACTCTATACATTTTTGTATTTCCAGGATGTACAGAGTAAGGAGTACTGTGAGCTTCACTTAGAATCATCTCTATCAGCTTCTCTTCCCTTGGAACACATAGTCTGTCATTAAACCACAAAGTCCCAGCTTTCACTCTGAACCTCAAATCCCTCTGTCTTCCATCATTTATTGCATTTATAGTCTCTCTCAACATGTCATCTTTAGGTTGGGCTTCCTTGATCTGTTCAAACAAAGATGGCTTAATGGCAAGTGTGGCAAGTGTTAAATCTTCAGGTGTCACCACTCCCACAATTACTTCTGAACCAAATTCTCTTGCTTACTTAATCAACATAGGATTTGCAGTAAGTGCAGCTAATGTAGTGATTTTGTGTCTCCTGCTAAGAGCATCTACTACCACATTAGCTTTTCCTGGATGACAATGAATGGTGCAGTCATAGTCTTTCAGCAATTCTAGCCATCTTCTTTACCTCATATTTAGTTCTTTCTGAGTGAATAAATACTTAAGGCTCGTGTGGTCACTATAGATCTCATATTTCTGACCATACAAATAGTGACGCCAAATTTTTAAAGCAAAAATGATTGCTGCTAATTCCAAGTCATGTGTAGGATAATTCTTTTTATAATCTCTCAATTGTCTAAAAGCATTAGCAATTACCCTACCATTCGGCATCAACACACATCCTAAACCTTATTTGGATGCATCGCTATATACCACCAAACCTGATGTACCATCTGGAATAGCAAGGACTAGAGTTGTCACTAGTCGGTTCTTCAAATTCTGAAAACTATTTTCACATTCCTCAATCCAATGAAATTTGATTCCCTTTCTAGTAAACAGAGTTATAGGGTAAAAATCGAGCAAAGTTCTCAATAAATCTTCTGTAGTAACCTACTAAGCCCAAAAAACTCTGAATCTCACTTACATTCTTGGGAGACTCTTAATCTAATACTGCCTTCACCTTTCCAAGATCAACTTCAATACACCTAGCAAATACAATGTGCCCTAAGAAATTCACTTGTGATAGCCAAAATTCACATTTACTAAACTTTGCATACAACTGCTTCTCTCTCAACCTCTGCAATACTTACCTCAAATGAACTACATGATCCTCTCTAGTCTTGGAATAGATCAAAGTATCATCAATGAAGACAACACATACTAATCTAGCATATCAAGGAACATTCTATTCATCAATTCCATAAAAGCTACTAGTGCATTGGTCAGTCCAAATGGCATAATCATAAATTCATAGCGGCCATACCTAGTCCTGAAAGTTGTCTTCTGGATATCACTCTCCTTAATCTTCAACTGGTGATAACCTGGCCTCAAATCTATCTTGGAGAATGTATTGCTCCTTGAAACTGATCAAACATATCATCAATACTGGGAAGCAGATACCAGTTCTTAATTGTCAGCTTGTTCAACTCTTGGTAGTTAATACAAGCCCTTCTTCAAGAAGTCCTGTAATTGTTCCTTCAACTCCTTCAATTCTACAGAAACCATCCTATAGGGTGCCTTTGACACTGGTTATTAAATCAATACAAAATTTAGTCTCTCTATATGGTGGCACACTACATAAATCCTCTAGAAAAACCTCTGGAAATTCCTTTACTGCTTCTAGTTCTTCCAGTGTTGTAGTTTTCCTTGTTTTATCTTGGACACATGCTAAGTAAGCTTCACATCCTTCTTCTAACAATTTTTGTACTTGATAATAGAAATCAACAATTTCTTCATTTCCTTTCTATGTCCCTAAAATAGAAACTCATCTCCATTTCTAGGTCTAAAAAATATTTTCATCACAGCATAGAGTGCACATGCTGGGTATGCAAATAGCCAATCCATTCCTAATATGACATTAAAAACTTTCATATCTATGCAAATTAAATGACCTATCATTTCTCTCTCACAAATCTGAACAATACAGGGTTCATACACATCCTCTAAGTTCACAATAAACCCTGTAGGTGTACTGACCATTAACTGATAAGTTAACTTTTTAAGTTTCACACCCAGCCTTGGAACAAAATTAGAAGATACAAATGTATGAGATGCACCAGAATCAAATAGTACATATGTTGGTATATTAGAGACAAGCATTTGTGCCTATCACCACTCTAGGTGCAACCTCAACTTCCTCAAATGTTAGTGCAAAGACCTTGCTAGTTCCTTGTGACTTCTTGGTGGGTGCAGAAGAAGAAGATGTCATACTCTGCTCACCGGTTTCCTCTGAGGACAAAATCTTACATAATGCCCCATCTACTGGCATATATAGCATCTCACATTAATAGGTTGAGTTGTAGACATTGTTGGCTATGATTGTGCTGACTGTGACTGGGTAGGTACTTTACTAGCCTCTCTTTGTCTGGTTGTTGTGGCAGAAGAAAAAACTCCCCTTCCAAACCTTCCAAACTGTCTCCCTATGCTTCCTGTTTTGGCCCTTCTCGCTGGCTAAATCTGGTAACCTTTCTTCTGCTTGTCCTCAATAGACTTTGCAATCTGAACCACATCAGCATAATTCTGGAGCTGATGAGCTACTACTAATATAGCTCCATTGCAAATCTCAGGCCCTTCTCAAATTTCTTTGCCTTTGCACTGTCATTCTTCATATGTTCTGGGGCAAAGTAGTACAAGTCCTCAAATTGTTGTTGGTATTCCAACACTGACTTTGGTCCTGAGTCAAAGCCATGAACTTTGACTCCTTCCTGTCTCTCACACTGATAAGGAAATAGTTCCTATAAAACACCTCTACAAATTATCCCAGGTAGGATGTGGATGTGTGGCTAGCAATATGGATCTGGTAGCCTTCCACCAGCCATAGGCTTCATTTTGCAGTTGATAGGTAGCACATATAATCTTCTGCTCATCACTGCAACCTAACACTACCAATGCCTTCTCAATTCCTTCCACCCATTTTGATGGTGCTAATGGGTCAGAACTCATACCACTAAAGTATGGAGGCCTATACTTCTGGAATTTCTCCATCAACTTACTCATGTCAGTCCACACTTGTACTACTAGTGGGTTCTCTAATCCTTGTTGTCCTGTTTGTGTACCAAGAACTTGTACATCCTGGGTTGCTTGCCTGCTTGTAGTCAGTAGTAGAACTGGAATCCCAGGGTCAACTGGAGGCACAGATGTTGTAGGTACTAGAGGAGGTGGTTCCATTGGTGCAGGTGGAACTGGTATTCCCCTAGCACATACTGTTGTGACCAAATCCTCAACAACCCTATTCTGTTGTTGTTGATGTTGCCGCTGTGTTGTTTGTTGAAACCCTTGCTATATACCCTAGACCATATTGGTCATCAGAGTGGCCACATCCTATGATGTAAGCACTGAAAGTACAGGAGGTGATACAGATGCTGCCGCTGCTGTAGTGGCAGGTGTAGGAACCGATTCTTATGTTCTTGATACCGACTCACAGACACCACAGGGTGAGCTCTAGTAGTAGGCCAACCCTTTTCCAGTGTTGTGTTCCTTGCTGAGGTTAAGCTTATTTTAGTGGCATATTACAAATTTCCTGAAAATCATAGTTTATTAATTCTCAATGCTCAACACACATAGTTTCAACAATGATGAGTAATGCCACAACTGATCATATATAAATTTTTCTAACAAAATAACCTTCTATCATATCCTAATCATGTTTCTATCATGCACATCAAATTTACAACAATTAGGCTTTTATGTTGAAGTTTTTATTTCTTACTTCTATTGCACTGGATGATCCTAAGTCATGTAGGTTGTCAAACTCCAGTCTTAGAGTTTGCTCTGATACCACCTTGTCTTGTTACAACCTCGCACCTTGCCCTTCATATGGCACAGGCATGTCGGCACTGGATACCTTACTGTACCTAGTCAGCCCGCTTACCCTAGAATCCTACTCTTGGAAAGTCCAAAACACCACATCTAAAATATATAAATATTCAAAATCAAAAGAATTTACAGCGGATAATATAAATCAAGAAAATACTCACCCAGTGCATCTATGTGCTATCTAATAAGATATGTACAAGAAATACAGAATTTACTTACAGTAATCCATTATAATACAATAACCTAAGTATCAAAATATATGTACACAAAAAGAATTCTTCCACCTATAACCATCAAAAACTGGTCTCTTCCTCCATCCTCATATATACAAAAAAATGATAAAATATCTCAAGAAAATTGTTCACCATAATCAGGTCCACAACTGAAATCATCAAAATCCGAAGTACATGACAATTGATCCATAACCATAGTAGCATGCTTAGTACTAGTAGCCTATAGGTGACTACTCTCCTCATCTATAGATCAAAGGAAAATGGGGGCTGAGCATGGGTAATGTTCAGTGAGGGGTTGGGTAGAACAAACACATGCATCCATATGCAATGCATGCTCCACATATAAAGATGATACTCATGAATCCATTTATTTAACTATACAGACTCCCTAGTCCTTTACTAAGTCTCATCACCTATAGGTATATTGCTACGCAATGTAGGTGGCATTCCCTACCCTGTACGTTGGGGCCTCTGGAATACAAGCTTGTTGCAGGCAAGAGCCAGTTGGTCGCCAGTCAGAGCCTCGATCCCCTGGCTAACTCCTAGATGGTAACCCTATATAATAATATCCACAGGCATATAATACATCGTATCCTGTCCAAATCCATAACTATTATCACATATCTCATCACAAAGTGCACTGCTGATTAGGCAGCCACATATGTCAGGATTAGTTTGTACCTAACCCCCTACGAACAAGGGGTGTAGCACTTGGGGTTGTGATACCTAGCCAACATATTAAATGATGGATAACTAATCATCCAAACCACACATGCATACATGGGCACCTGCTTGTGACCCATCTCACTTGTCTTAACTTCCACATTTTCATCACCGTCAACTTCATCATACCACAATCATGAAAGTAGATGCAAATGAAGAAAATAAATGCATATGCACAAACACAACAGATAATGCATGAATAATATAAATAAAAATCCCATGCTCA
>JAJSZK010000223.1:0-17372 GCA_022985045.1 Macadamia tetraphylla | reverse complement strand
GTTCTTCCTGTTCAAGATCAATATGCATTAGAAACCATCCTGCTTTTTATGACCAGTTAATACTGTCAATAGGACAAAGTGATGCAGATCCGAGGGAGTCGGATCGCTTAGGGCCCACAATAATGACCAAATAACTCAACTCAAAAAAATTGAATGGCAGAATTGTAAATAGGGCTTCAACTAGATGGCAAAACTGTAATTAAACCCAAGTACAATGGTTAAAGGGTATTCTTGTAATTTCAGAAACAAGCTGGGCCTTAGAAATGATTATATGGCAGCTTGGTAGTTCTAGAACTAAAAACTTTAATATAAGGGCTTATTCTGAATTACAATAGAATTGGGGAATATTATAACATAATTTTGAGGAAAGGGGGGTTTTCTGTAATTAAATTAGTCTGTCCTTACTTATAATTTCAAAACTCTTGCCTTCTTCAACCTTTAGACTCCACGAAATAAACTTAAAGCCAGCAGTAACGGAACTTCTCAAATCAATCGAGCACCTCAACCGAGACCCCAAATTGCACGAGAAACTTAGGGGAACCTGGTTTTCCCTAACTGTATCAAATTCCACAATAGATGGACTAGAGATCTAAAGAATCAAAGCAAACAGATTCTGAAAGTTGTATCAGGCGTTAGAATTGAAATCAATCCTGAACTCAGTCTCGTAACCCACTGCACCGATAGACTTTGGAGGTGATTCTCTGGGTTAGGTTGCCTTGGTAGCAGCCTTCGACCCAAGTATCAGAGTCAATCCACTGGACGTTAGCTTTAGCGAAGCTTTCTTCTGAACCTACTGTGGTTGCCCATAACAGGGGCTGGGAGGGAAAAAACCAGAAAATAACTAAGAAGAAGAAGAAATAATGGGAAGTAAGAATGGAAAAGAGGAAAAAGAGAATCAGAGAAGAGAACTTCAAAGAAGGAGAACTAGAGATAAGCAGCCCACGGTAGCCATAATTTCATCCAAAATATAATTTCAGTTTCTTTCAAATCTAAATAAAAGACTGTTAATGTAATCTCTAACCAATAAAGGAAGTAAATAAAAATCAAGTCAAAGATAGCAACTAATTCCATCGCCGAGCTGCATCACAAAGTGGACAGGATCAGTGGGTAAGCTATTCACAACGGAAGCATGAGAAAAGTGGGATGTATGTTCAGGCATCTTTGATGTGTATTCTACATTTTTCAACCCAAACAAGATGCAGATTCTAAATATATGATGTCACTGCTGGATGAAATTATAGATAACAATTGGATGCAAGAGGAATGGTGATCTCTGTGATCTTTCTAGTGGCTTTGATGCCTCCTCCTCGCCTCCCTGCAAACGTGATGCAGATTCTTCACCAAACTAGGCTTGTTTTATTAGGAATAAGCCTAGGGTTGGGTTCCGTACATGTTGGGACTTTGTTCCCATGTGTTTTGAGTGTAATAGGCCACTTTTATGGGCCTAAAAGAGGGGCTTTAAGGCTGCTACGGGATTACTAGTTTGTTTCATTTTAAGTTGGGTTCAATTTAAGTTATATTTGTTTTCTTAGGAGTCAACATATAGTTGAGTCAAGTCATTATTAGTTAGTTTCCTTTTTCATCTAGTTTCTCATTTCAGTTTTTAGTAAGTATTGTATTAGGAGACTAAATTAAGGTTTCCTTTTGAGGAACATTCTATTTTGTAATTCCCCCATCAACATTATAAATAAAGAAGAGGAGGATCCTAAAGCTAGAACGATTTTGATAAACAAATTGATGGTTGCTGCTTTTGTCTTCTCCACGAAAAGTTGTCTTGTGTTTGATCAAGGCTGATGGAATTGGTTTTAATCCAATTGCCTCTCTGCGGTGAGAAGCTCGAGATGTCCTCTTCTACTTTATTATCTTTTCTCTTACTGTTTTCAAGCACTCCAAGGTATCAAATTCCATCTCAGTTCATCCCAGGTAAAACACACTACTGATCTGCAGTACTTTCTATTTTCCAGTTAGTTCTGAAACTCTCTTTCTTGTTCCCAAATCCATCCCTGATTCAGGGGCTTTTATCTCCATCCTTTGGTACAGTGTTAGGCCCCATCTGAAGGTGATTAGATCTCAGTTTGGGCCCCATCAGACCACTAGTTGGTCTGCTACACAAATCACCCACAGTTCTGCCCGATGGGATATGTTGACCTAATCTGTTTTATTTTCTGAGATCGATGGATACGTATGGTTGTTTCTGATTGCTATGGATGTTTGTTCACGATTTATGATCTGTTATGACCCTATTCCTATATCTGATTCAATCCTTTAATCTGGGCTATATTCTGATCTCATAAATTCCAGATTCTGGATTCGAAACTCTGATTTACAGATCTGTTTTCTTCCTTAGTTCTGACCTGTTGTATTGCGGTTATAGCTTGATTGTTGGTTGTTCTTTGAGAAGTATGCTGCAGCTTTGGGACTAGGTTGACTTGTCAATCCCAGTTCTACATTAACATGGTTCTGGTGCCCATGACTTATAATGGTCTCTTGTTTTTAACCGAGTTGTATTCATCATATGTTTTGTTACTATGCTCTGCTGTTGTACATGCTCTGGATGCTTCTTATTTCGGTCCTCTGCTTCTTCCAGTTGTGAATTCAAAAGGATTACCATCTTCTTGGGTTGTGATGAGCACATTTATGTGTGAAATCTAGTGTAGTAAAACATGCATTTTACATATTTAGAATGGAGCTACCTTGGGTTTTACTCTCTTTTTGCAGGTTTTATATTTTCAAGGCCTTAAGGACTATCTGGCGCTATATCTCCAATTTTACACGTAAAGAGGTCTTATTTCTTTTCATGGTTGCGAAGAGGATGAAATTCTGAGCAAGATGGACGTGTTCAATTGTAAGTACACATTCGTTTGGTCAACCGTACAAGTGATTATTCTTTTCGGATCGAAAAAGAATAATGGATCGAATCGAACCGAGATGCGAACCACTCATCTGCAGTTGTCCCAAGGGTGTAAGGAATATTCCAAATGCCAACAAGGATCGATGGACCACATCCTTAAGTGATTGAAGATTCGCTTGGTAACAACTACCTAGCGTAGTTGGTGAGTTGTGGTGTGCAAAATCCCTTGCTTATTAGGAGGTCTCAAGTTCGAACCTCTTAGCTGCCATTTTGTTGAGATTTTTTAGAAGATTTTCTCTCCTACTCATCACTTAAAGGAGCTCGCCAAGATAGTTTTACGTAAGTTTGAAGAAGAGAGAAAACAAAGAGAAAAATAGGAAAGAAGAAAAAAAAGAAAAGACAAGGGCATGGATGGAATTTCCCATTAAAATATAATATTGTCCAAATCCAAGCAAGAAAAATCGGCCAAAGGGGGTTTCTTGCGCAATAAGAGAGAAAAATAGAAAAATGGAGAAAAAATAGGAAAAAAAAAAGCAAGAAAAATCATGGGAGATCTCTCTCCACACGTTTTCTCTCTTCTCTCTCCTCCACTTCATCAACAAGATAAAAAAAATCTTTTTTTTTAGAAGCTAAAATCTTTAGCTTCCCTCCCCCATTCTCTATATAATAGAATTAACACAAGAGGAGGAGGCACTTCATTCTTCTTCTAGTTTTTTCTTAGTTGCTCTATCTTTTTCTCTAGTTTTCTCTTTCTCTAGCTCTAGCTCTAGTTCTAGGTTTATGCTTTAAACACTTTTGTAAGTTCTTTTTATTCAATTAATGCAAGCACTTTTGTTTTTGATTCAGTCTTTTATTTTTATTGTTTAAACAATTGAAGTTGTAATTTTCAAGTTCTAGTTCTAGGCTTAGTTCTAGGTGACAAGAACAAGCTATGAAGCATGTCTTTCAATTTCAATTTTTTTTCTTCAGATTTGTTTTCTCTAGTACTAGAAATTTCAGATTTGGTTTATTCCAGATCTGGTTTTTAGTATTGGTAGTATCTCAAATCGATCAAGTTTTCAGTTGAAGGGATGAAGTTCAAGTAAGTAGGCTCCTTCAGTAGTCTTCTCTCCTCCCTCTCATTCCCTCTTCTGACTACTCTTTCTTTCTTAATTTAGGATTTTAATTTCAGTCGTTACATTATTGCTATCTCTTTCCCCCAAGGTTCATGGCTAATGTATGTGTTGGCTTTGCCCCTCCTAGCCATAGAACCATCATTTTATTGTTTTTATTTTAATTGTCTCCCTTTCCCTAAAGCCAAGTAGAGTAACCCTTGTAAGAGTGACTCTCTGGTCAAGTAGGGAAGCTTATATTATGATGCATCCCTTGGGCTAAGTAGAGAAACCTACTTGTGAGTCTCTCTAGCTTTATCCCCTTTCTTTTACTTTATTTTTATTTCAACATTTTTTTTCCTTCATTGCTTTTTAATTGCGTGGGGTGTTTATTTTCAACTATTTATTTATTTAATTTTAATTACGTGGCTTGTGTGTTTAAATTCTTAGATGACGAATGGGTAGGACGTTATTTTAGATACATATGTTTAGGACGGTAATTAGAATTAGATGACAATCATTAATCGGTTCACTTTTGCATTATTAAAAGAAGTAAAAAAATAAAGTGGTTGCTCTCCCTGTGTTCGACCCGTAGCTACACTAATCCGTACGCTTGCGGTTACATTTTAAAATCTCAAACAGGTTGGAGGTGGTTACAATTTCTCCCACCATCCCACCCGTGTTTAAAAAAACTCCGCAAGGCTGGTTCAATGTCTCATTTTTTGATAGGGGTTGGGGTTGGGTGGGGGTCGAACAGCCCATTGAATGTGTAAACTTCAGAAAGTGATTAAACAATGGCATAAAATTGTATTAAAATTTGGCTTTCCATTGTTTGACTCATTTCTGACATTAAATTTGCTTGTTTTCTCCAAGATCTGCTTATATTTTGTTTTCTTGTCAAATTGGTGTGTAATTCATTACTCCAAACTTTTCCAGTATTAAGAATATTGAATGAGTTTCTTTCCTTTTGGGTTTACCAGGCATTGTAGTGACAAATGATGGAAATGCTATACTCGTGAGTTGGACCTTGCCCATCCAGCTGCTAAGGTATAGCTTATTCTATCTTCTGCTTGATTATTGTTTGGTAGATTCTTCCTTAAATATGCTGCTATTTTTGTCACTTAGGTAATGTTATTGGACTTTACTTGTTTATCTATGGATACAACTACTCACTTTCAAATTTTGTTGCAATTTACTTATCCTGGAATGGCAGTCTATGATTGAACTCAGCTGCACACAAGATGAAGAAGTAGGGGATGGAACCACTTCAGTAATTGTTCTTGGTATGTTGTTATATAAGCCTGCTCCCATGCTAGTTTTTTTCTGGAACAGAAAGTGCATCTCTCCTTGACATTAATGCATTAATGTAATAAGATTTTGCTTAATCTTGCGCTATCCTTGATAAGATGGATTTATGTCTTACTTGGACCTATGTATGGGTGACAGTCCTTAACCCGATGAACCAATGAGATTTGAAATCATCAAAATTGGTTAATCATTTGGTCAATTTGGAATACGTCCACTAAATTTAAGCCCCAATCCCTTGGTACCTGGCAATTCTTCCTGTTTATGTGTCTGGGTCGACTTTCTTACCTTATTAGTATACTTGTGGTCCTTGAATGGACATCTGCTCCTGTGCCATTGCTCCCATTACATCTATGACATGCTTGTTGCACAGACAGCTGGGATACGTGGCCCACTATAGTAGTTCTAGCTGGGAGATTTCCTATATTAACAACATCACAAGTGACCGTGACATCTATAAAACTCAAGTTTTAGGTATTTCTAAGGATCCCCTTCTGGAAGGTACTATCAAGTTTCTTTTGATTTGTTTAATGGAGGCAGCTCAAGTATTGATCTGCAAAAATGGACTCATTGTAGTGGTGGCTTTTTCTGTCCCTTCTTTTTTTTTTTGGGACTGGGGGTTGGCAGGCTGGGGCTGGGGCTGGGGCTGTGCTCATAATTTTGAATAGGAAGATGATGGCTTTATTGATCTGTTTGAATGTAACAAATTTTTATTGTTTAATAGCTGGCGAGGTGCTTCATGTGGCCGAAGCTTTTCTTGACAAGAATTATCACCCCACAGTCATTTGCTGAGGTAATTTAACGTCTTGGAGGAAATTGATCCTTTAGTTTACTTTGACAAGAAATATGTCTTTTCCTGTTATTGTTTTAAATTTTAATCCATTATCACAGCGTACAGCCAAGCTCTTGAGGACGCCATTGCTGTGCTTGACAAAATTGCTGTGTCGGTTGATGTGAATGATCGTAAGTTTCCAGACAATTTCAGTGGCTGATCATGTTCCCTATAATTTTGATTGGTTTTGGGGTATGATGGGATGTTCCTCGATGTACCGGTGTTTGTTCATTTGTTTTAATAAAATTTTAAAAGGCTGCCCGAGCCTGGAGTTCTGGGGTAAAAAAATATATATATTTTATTAATATCACGGGAATTCCTTAGCTTATTTCTTTAATTCTGTCAGAGCATTCCTCTTTAACATTTCGTAAAATGTTTGGCACTCAGTGGATCTATTCTTTACTTTGGTTGTAAGCTCATTAACATTTAGTTCCCATTAAACAGACAGTATTTGATCACGGCGGGTCCTGCAATTCTGGGACTGGTTAAGAGTTGTATTGCAACAAAGTTCACTAGTCAGTTTGGAGATCTCATTGCTGTAAGTTACCTGTCCTGTTTTATCCTCTTATCTTGGATATCATGTTTATACTTTCATTTTTTTAATCATTTTATAGGCATCTCATTTTATTAATTTAAGCATTTTTCTTCTTGCTTTTAATGGGGAAATTTTACCTGAAATTTTTCTGTCCAGGACTTAGCTATTGATGCTACCATGACCATGGGTGTCGATCTTGGCCAAGGATTGCGGGAAATGGATATCAAAGAGTATATAAAGGTTGAGAAGGTTCCTGGTGGCCAGTTGGAAGATTCTAGAGTGCTGAAAGGTGTTATGTTTAACAAAGATGTTGCCCCTGGAAAAATGAGAAGAAGGATATTAAATCCACGCATAATACTTCTTGATTGCCCTCTTGAATATAAGAAGGGAGAGAATCAGACAAATGCTGAACTGCTCTAGCAAGAGGACTGGTAAGATTTGCTGTGTTGTCTACTATTGCATATTTTTCCTTGTTCATACATTGCCTATCTAAACAGAAGCAGGATTTTGTACCTCTTTGTGACTACTGTTTACACATATTTTGGTCACTGGCATTGACCCTTGTGGTGGCTGCAAATGTTTTGCCTTCCCGACACCCAAGTCCTTGTTTTTTATTTATTTATTTATTTTTATCTAATTTAAATGTGTATAAAACAACCTGGTTGGACCACTTGAGCTGGGTGTTTCAGGGTGAAAACTGCGCTTCTCTCAGATCTCACTCCCATAATAAATAAAAGGGAAAATCTTGTTGTAACCAAAGTTGGTGAAAAAGTTGTTGTAGCCTTACTTTTTTACCCTTTTAGATTAACATACTTCTTTTTTCAGTGAGGATAAAATCCTGTTTTTTCACACTTGAAAGCATGCAAGACAATGATAGCTCTGAGAATGACATGATGGTAAGTAACTTTTGATTTTTTTTTTTATGAAACGAAAACATAATTACTAACAAAAATAAAGCAGTTGCGATGTCAATTTTTATAGAAGCCGATAGTTTATCAACCTTCACCTTCATTGTCCATTTATGGGCAATAGAGACCTCTTCCCTAGACCCTAAGGGTGTCAACCGGTACGATATTTGGAACAGTTTCGATAGGGTACAGCAGACCAAGAGAAGATACCGAAACTGTACCGTACCGAGAGAATCCTAAATTTCAGTACCGATACCATACTGGCTCGGTATGGTTTTTATTCAGTATAAATACAGGTCTTATTTGGTATGAGTACGGTTTTGGTACAGTTTCTATTCGATATTTTTGTTCTATTTTGTTTTGTTTTGTTTTGTTTTGTTTTGTTTTTACTTTTACATATATGTAGTCAGTAATTTGGTGCACAGCCGGTATGGTTTCGGTGTTTCGGTACATACCAAATGGTTGTCTTAAATACCAATACCGTACTGAACTGAGAAAATACCATTTTGTCATACCAAATCTCCTTCGGTACAGTATTCGGTATCGGTACCAAATTGACACCCTTGCTTTACCTCTTAACTAAACAAACAGAACTAAAACACTTCATAAGTTCTTACACATCATACAATAAGTTAAATATTCACAGGGCCAGCCTCTCGCATTTCCTTGCATTAGCCAATCTGCCACCTCATGACAGTCCATCCAAACTACGACATGTGCTCCTAGCAGCCCCTGATATACTCCTCGTAGCTCATATTCTTGCATATTCCCTACAAAACCATTATTTATATAGGCTGCAACAAAGTGAGACTGAAACAATAATATTGTAGCTCAACCTGCAGGTCCATTCAACAACTCATAACTGCCATCACAAATGATAACACGTGATACCCCTTCTGACAACCTATGGTAAGTATCAAGCTCCCACACAACATCAGACTGGTTCTGAGAAATCTATTGGAAAGGATGCAAAGGAACGAGTCTTAAATCATAGACCCATTTAGTAATAGTTTGAACTAACAGAGTTGGGTTTGGATTTTTCTGAAAAATATGGCAGTATTATGATACATCCATAGGAAATAGAAAGAGATAGCACGTACAGATAGCAAACAATGTTTGTCAGATTTTAATAAGCCAGGGTTCATAATAATAGATTCAATCAAATCATGAACCCTGGATGCAAGCAGAAATTCTGAACTTAGACCTAAAGGTCCAGCAGCCAAGATCCTTACCCTGACTTAAAGAACTCTGGAATAAGACAAGGAGCACTCAAAACTCAAAATAAGGTTACAACTTCTAAGTTCACCACTTTGGTTACAACAAGATGCACCCATAAATAATTGCTACTTTTTGTTAATTCGGATTCTTTTGGTTTTGGTCATATGACCAGTTTGTATTTTGGTTTTAAAAAACATGAGCACAATCACTTTACATGTTTCATGAACAAAGAGAATTCTAGTTGCCGGAAAAAATTAGTTTCTGGGTGTGCATTGGACCCTAATCAATGGAATCTTGATGACGTTAAGTACTGGTAGTCTAGCTCTACTACTTAGTGAACCACTATTCTACTGATTTTCATTCTTCTTGCTCTGGTATCTCTGCAATATCTTTGGTTCTTCTCTGCCATTTGATTGTTGCGTACATGTCTTCCTTCTTGATTCAGCTTAAAGTTCTCATTCCATCCTAGTCAAAATTCTTGTCTGTGATTTAGTTCTACAACCACGTCCAGGGGCTTTTTCTTAAAAGCCTGGAGAAAGATTGTAAGACCCTGAGAGATTTATGTGCCTGGAAAAAGATCGTAAGACCTTGAGAGATTTTTGTATTTCTTAAATTAATATCTTTTTTAGCCTCAATTTCTTATCCTTTGGTTGTCTCTAAATTCAACTCAAAATTCAACTTCGTGAATTTCTAGTTGTTTTAAACCATGATAATAGTTTGATTTCAAATTTCAAAATTTAATACTAGTAAGTAGTTAGTAGTTTATGCCCAAAGCCTTATTTTCAATTCCTTATCTCACTTAAAACTGTCCTGTTAGACTGGACAAACATTTTCAAGTGTTTGAGAGAATCCTCGTTGGGCTTCCTTTTGTTCCCTGCGGTTCCACTAGGGGTGGGTGAGGAGCTTAGATACTTCGTTATGGTTATTCAGAGTGTTTTTTAGACCGTGAGGCCTGCTTTTTCATGTGCTAGAATGAAAATCCTGCTTCACAGGCTTATATATATATATATATATAATATATTTTGTTAAGAGCAAGTTGTTGTTTTTGAGGAATATTATATGGTTTGAACAAAGAAATGGAAGTTGGAACTGGAGCCGGTGTCATAGATGACGAGGCTAACGGTTTTGGTTGGACAAGGTTTTCAACTCTGGAAAGCTGATTACCTATAGTTTGAAGACTTAAATTTGTAAAGTTTAATTGTTCAATCGGTCTTCGGTTTGGATCATCTTGTTCAGCAATTTTGAAAGGGGAAGCTAAAATCCAGGGAAGTAGTGTTCTCCTGGTTCTGTATAGCAATCAGAACGAGATAGGTGCAATACCTTACTCCGATCCAGCAAGGAGACAAACACTGAGATGGGTGCAATACCTTACTCAGAACTAATTTATGCTAAATTAAATAAACAAGTAAAGAACTGAAACCATAAACTTAAAGATGAAGGATATGAAATTGCACAAAATAAAAGAAAAGTAAAAGCTGCTTAACCGGATCTATAACTTGGAATCAAGAGGCTCGACTGTAGGCTTTGATCCAAGGATAGAACAAGAAGCTGCTGTATGCAGATGTAAAGAAAGAAAGCTAATAATGCAATCAAAGAAAAATACTTTGAAATATAACTTTGAAAGTAAATTTACAATATTTGGAGATATTGGAGATTTTGATCTAGAGTTCTCGAGTCTCTAGATGGGCTTAGGACGGTTTGGGTTGGAGGATTTGAGAAGAAGAAGGTTGGGTTGGGGTTGGCTTTGAGCTGTAGGTGGCTAACCTTTGATGGACGATCAGACTTGAGATGATCGGAATTTGTTGTTGCAGTCCGGCGGTGTGCTCGGAGAGATCTTGGAAGAACTTGTGGAGGCTCAGCTTGCTTCGGAGCTTCTCTCTCTAAGTCTTACAAGACTAATTTTTTCAAGTCTAAAACTTCAAGTGATTTGGGAGAGGGTTGGTGCTCCTTTTATAACATAAGGAGACTCATTTGAATTACATGTGAGTTTGGGTTGTATTTGGGTTTCATTTGATACTGTACCAAATTAGGTACAATTTGGCATTTCATTTGTCACTATTTGGAACTGTGCACTTGAATTTGCATTTGGAGTGAACAGTTGCTGCCGACACTCAAAGGACTGTTGGCGCCGAAAGTTGAAGTTGCTATCGACAAATGATTTGGAATCTTCAATGATCTTACCACGGCATTCCATGTGTCAAGGACACTGTTTTCCGTATTGGTTTGATCAAGAGGTTTGTATCCTATTAATTTGAGCCGGAAATTGGCCGGACTGTCCTATAACCTGGGACAGTAACAGTACCCCCTTTCCTTATAAGGTCGTCCGGGGTTAATTGACTAGGTATATTTTAACAACTGTACCTTGTCGACTAGTTTATAACCGTCTTAGCAGACGTTTTGGCCCATACTTATTTGGTCGAGGAGGACTTTGTTTGGGCAGCCCGTCGAGATCGGCGGGAGGTAACTTCTTTGAATTTGCTGGAGGAGGATGCCGTGAGACTGTCAGGAACAAAATCAGGGTCAACCTCATATGGATCTTGCCCATAGCAGAGTTCATGGCCAGGAACAGATCTTTGCATGGATTTGAGGCTGTAGGCACCATCATCTGGAACCTTCATTGTCTTCATTGTCGAGTGGAACCGAGTTGACTGAGCGAACACGAAGAGCTTCCTTCTCGCTTTTGACACTTGATTTGGAGGAGCTTTGTATTGTTGGGACAGGTTGGAGACCTGTGAGGCTTTTGATTAATGCAGTTTTTTCACATTTGGAGACATCGCAGTTGTCCCACCATTTGATATTGAAAGACGCAGAGGACTGGAGCAATCCAGTCATTTATCTGATAGTCATAAATTTGGTATTCCCAGAATAATATCCATGCGAGACGGCAGTGGAGAAAGAATCTGAGAAGATCTGGTTGGTGAGGTTGGGGTGTTGTATTTTGACAGAAAGTTTGGAAGGAATCTTGGACTTGGGAGGTAAATTTCCTCCATAGGACCATATTGGTCCCACCATTTGGGAAACCAATTGGGAGTTTGGTTGATTAAATTTGTATTCAAAGGAAGAACCAAGAATGGCGGTTGGTTCTATTTTGAAAAGTGAAGGCTTTGAACGAGCTTCGGTAATCCATATAAAGTAAAATTTGGTGGGAAAAGGTATTTGAAAAGCTTCTTGGGTTAAGGGGATGAGTTCCCGGTCTTGGAGGGATAAAATTTTGCAAATGGTTACAGTTGTGTTTTAACGAGTTTGGTCGGTTCTCTTTAATTAAGTTTGAATCGTGAAATCGGTTTCTCTGAGAATGTACTCGTAAAATTCTTGATGCTTTGCCATAGAGTTTGAATAGTGGTTCCATCCTTTGTAGAAAACTGCTTGTGCCATCATGATTGGAGTCAAGGTATTTGTCAAGGGCTCTTCAATAGTGAAGAGGTCTTCTTTGCATGTTTTCATGATATTGGCTTTTGAGTTTGGAACCTTGTGCTGTTTGTAAAGGTTTGGCTTGTGTAGTTTGGAGGCTGGTACTGGCCTTATTTGTGGGTTGGATTGATCCTGTGGTAGAGCCAACTACCACGGCATGGGAATAGGGAATTTTGGTATTAGCTATTTGGGATGCTACGAGTTACAATTTGATTTGATGGTCGTGAAGCACCATATTTGGATTGGTTTTGACAACGAGTTTGAGGAGGTGGACTCCTTGGGGGAGCCATCTGATTAGGTTAATTTGAGGAGTGCGCCTGTAAAATTCACGGGTAAGAAAGTCGGGGAATTGGATTCTCCTTTAATATATTCTATTTGAAATTCAAAATTGATAATAAAGCTTGCCATCGGGCAAAAATTTGTTTTGATGCAAGATTTGAAACATCATTTTGTAAAACATATTTAGTCTGCTACAATCAACCGAACTAAAAATGGTTTATTTAATAATGTATTTTGAAATTTTTGAATGCAGAGAACAATTGATAAAATCTCTTTTTTGATAGTACTGTAATTCTTTTGAGCAGAATTCCAGAGACCAGAAGTAAATTGGACTAATTGTTCTTTGTTATTATCAGAAAGTCTTTGTTTGAGAATTCCTCCATATCCAATATCTGAAGCGTCGGTTTCTACTATTTTAAAAGCCTCAGGGTTTGGGATAAATAAACAAGGAATTTCTTTAACAAGTTTTTTGATTGTTTGAACGGCAGTTGTCTGAGTTTGAGACCAGGGAGTTGGTTTCTTTTTAAGCCGAAGATAAAGAGGTTCGGCAATCTTGCTTATTTGGGGAAGAAAATCACGAACGTAATTTAAGCTTCCTAAGAATCGTTGCAGTTGAGTTTTATCAAGGATTTGGTCAGGGAATTTTTCTCCAAAGGTGATGGCACGATCGATAGGGGTAAGAGTACCTTTCTCGATTAAGTGGCCAAGGAACCTGACTTTGGTAAGGAAGAATTCCATTTTTCTTTTTGATAAAACAAGACCATTTGATTTAATGATTTGATAAAACGTTCTTAAGTGTTTGAAGTGCTGCTCAATTGAATTTGAGAAAACCAGGACATCATCAATATAAACAATAGTGAATTGCCCATGAGGATTGAATATATCATTCATGATTTTCTGAAATTCACTGGGGGCATTTTTAAGGCCGAATGGCATAACATTCCATTCATACAGGCCAAAAGGAGTTGTGAAGGCTGTTTTATATCGATCCTTATCATGGATTTGGATGCGAAACGACTTCATATCGAATTTGGAAAGATTTTGCTTGATAAATTCTTTGTAAAAGATCCTTTTGATTTGGTATTGGGTATCGGACCCATTGGAGGGCATCATTTAAGGGTTTGTAATTAACTACTAATCTAGGAGTACCTCTTTCAATTTCAGCAGCCTTATTGACATAGAAGGCTGTGCAACTCCATGGTGAGGTACTGGGACGGATTAGTTTTTTGGTTAAGAGATCATTAATCTCTTCTTTGCAAGTCTCAAGGAGAGTTTGATTCATTTGGGCAGGTCGAGCCTTAGTGGGAATTTGGAGATCTGAGAACCCAGTAGCATAAGGTAGGGAAACCATATGCTGCTTACGGTGCCAAAAGGCATCAGGAACTTCAGAACAGAGATTATATTCAAATTTTGATCTTATTTGATTAATTTGTTGGATGGTCTTGGGATTTTTAAGGTGGTCAGAGATTCTTTCGTGAAGAAGCTCAGCTTTGAGAAAGTTTAATTGTTTAATTTTTCTGATACTTTGATCTTTAGAATTTTGGGCTTGTAAGAATGGGAAGACAATTTTTTGTCCTTGAAATTTTGTAGAAATTCCATCTTGAGTTATTTTGAATGGTTTAATTTTCTCTAAAAATGGTTGACCAAGGATTATGGTTTGGTCAAGGTCTTTTGCAAGGATGAAAGTTTGGGGAAGGCAAAGGCCTTGGTTACAGACATGGGTATTTGATAGTTTGTATTGGACATTTAATCCAGATCCATTGGCTGTGTTAAGGCGTTGGGTGGTTCTTTCATAGAACTGGGTTGGAATAGCACCTTCGTTGATACAGTTGGCGTTAGCACCAGAATCAACTAAGGCAATAGCAGAGAATTTGAATGAGGCATTAACAACTAAGGTTATGCGAACATACCAATTTTGACAAGTTATGGTAGACACAAAACCTGGGATAGTTGGGTTTGGTTCAACAAGATCTTGGTTTGCAAAAGGATTTATTAATGGTTCGTTGGTTGAAGTTGAAGCCTGTTGGTTTTGATGTCTGTTTAAAAGGGCTATTTGCTGTTTAATTTGTTTTATTTCATACTGCAAGGATGCAGTAGTAGTTTCAAGGGATTTGATTCGACCAGAATGATCAGGGGTAATTGGTTTTGATATTTTATCAAACTTTTGCATGATCTGATGGAGATTATAAGGTTGAGGAGAATTTTGGGTAGAAACGTTGTGTCGAAGATGCTCCAGACAGGCCTTTTTGTGTTCTGGGTCTGCTAAGCTATCAATATAATCAAAGATATTTGAATTTGGAGATGCACGAAGCATTCTAATAGATTTGGGAATGCAATCATCACAGCTAAGACCAATAATGCAAGAATCACAATTACATGCTTGAAAATTCTCATTATTGGACGAACTGGAAGAATTATGTTCAGAAGCTTGAATTTGATTAAGTTTGTGGTTTTCATCTTCAGAAGAAGAAGAGGAAGAAGTTTCGTTGAATAAGGCAAGGATTTGTGTTTTATCTTGCTCAGAGATTTGTAAGGAATTAATTTTATTTGAAACTCTACAAAATTTTGCGATATGTCCAGGTTTACCACATTTAAAACATCCTTGTGTGGTTTTATCTGGATTTTGATTTTTAAAATTTTTAGGTGCCTTGAAAGGCTTTTTATATTTATTATATTTGTTATACTTTGGTTTTGAAGGAGTTTTATGGTAAAACTCAGGGGTTGTGAATGGTCTGTGAGACACATATTTTTTAGATTTGTGATAATTTTTATAAAATTTGCGAGAAGACTTATGTCGATGTTTTGAAGGAGGTTTGAGAGGTGGAAATCCGAATTGTTCACAGAACCCACCAAGTTCACGTTTATAAAATTTGTTTTCTTTATGAATTTGTTTCTTGAGTCTAATATCAGTACAGAGAGCAAGACCCTCTTCATGAATTAGACTAATAATTTGGCCATAGGACATTTGTTCATAGGGAATAATCCCATCATTTTCCTTCCTAAGGCGTTGTTTGATTTTCTCTGAAAATAAAGTTGGTAATCCTGTAAGGAATTTTTCTTTCCAACAGGGAAGGTTTGCATCTGGTCTGGTTAAGACTTTGGTTAGAAAAGTATCTTTGTACCATTTGAAATCATGTAATTTTTACATCTAAGGTTTGATAATTGTTCAGCTGTTCTGTCCTTAAGACGAGAAGGGTTTCCTAAGAAATAATTTGCAATGCTGAAAATAAGGGTATTAACAGCATCCTCAATAGGAATTCCTTCACCATCAAGAAGTGGGTCTCCATCAGGTGTGATTTGAACAGCCATTAAGATTTCAGTTTTTTGGACATCAGTCAGGACATAATCCCACCAACCTTTGAGTTGGCCGGTGAAGCGAAGAGCAGAGTAGCCTACGGACTATCAGGAGTATTCTTGATACGATGTGCGTTGCTAACCATAGTCATTTCTTGAAGTTTGTTCATGAGATTATGTTCAGACAAACCATCTATGTTCCATTCATAGATGATTCCGCTTTGATAAGAAGCCTGAGGAGCAGTTCCTCTTGCTTCAATTTGGAGGTCAGGGAAGACCGGGTGTTGATTTGAACTTTGACCAATTTGGTTAATTTTGGGGAAGTCTTCTTCCTCAGAACTTGAAGAAGTATCAGAAGAACAACCTATGATGTTTCGGATACCTCTATTGTTTGATTCAGCTGAAGGTTCATTAGATTGACTTTGAATTGGTGTTTGGGGATCACTTAAATGCTCTTCAGCAGCATTAAGGATAGTTAAACGTTGGTTAATTTGATCTAAAACAAAAGATTTGTTAAGAGCAAGTTGTTGTTTTTGAGGAATATTATATGGTTTGAACAAAGAAATGGAAGTTGGGCTGGGCGGTGTCATAGATGACGAGGCTAACGGTTTTGGTTGGACAAGGTTTTCAACTCTGGAAAGCTGATTACCTATAGTTTGAAGACTTAAATTTGTAAAGTTTAATTGTTCAATCGGTCTTCGGTTTGGATCATCTTGTTCAGCAATTTTGAAAGGGGAAGCAATAATTTCATTATTTTTGTAGTTGTGTTTGATGCTTTCAACCGGAGGGTGTATAGCATTAGTGGTTTGTCCCTCATAAAGAGTCCAAGCTTTATGAGAGGTAGTTTGAGTACATACCTGATTATGCCAGGGATAATAAACATTATTATCCTGGGCATAGATATCAAAATATGTAAAGAAGTAAACATTTGTTTTAAGGTTTGTCATAAAATTATACCAATTTGTTCTAATTTGAGCTTGTTGTTCAAGATTAAAGGTTCTTAAGAACCATTCACGTTTCTCTTTGTTCTTTTGAGACTCAAAATCATTTCTAAGTAAAGGTTTGTCAATTTGATAAGTTGTTTCAACTTGGATCATATAAACTCCACCAGTTTTGGGGTTTTTGGTACCAGGAGGAGGTGGCTCAATCTCAGATTGAGTGGGAGACCTTTGATCAATGGTTTCAGATGGGGTTGTTTCAGGAACAGTAGAAGTGGTTTCGTATGTTCCATGGACAATATTTTGATTTGTTTGAGTTACAACAAGATTGGGAATGGGTGAGGTTGTTCTGGTTTGAGAAACCCATTGGTTTAGATCAGAAGAAGTCGATGCCTCGGAGCATGATCTTCTGGAACCTTGGTAAACCGGAGGGGTAGTTTGTCTATTGAACCTAATGGCAACTAATCCGTCTGAATCCTGAGAAATAGAACGGATACTTGTGTTTGAAACTTGAGGAGGAATAGCAGTCGTTTGCAGCTGCCATTCTTCAGGGAAAGAGATATCTTCCCAACGGCAAAGTTTGGGGTAAACAATTTGTCCCTGAATACAATCAGTTTCAAGGTAAAGGGTTTGGCCTTTTGAAGAAGTTCTTTTGGCACGAGGTTGGACAGATTTCATGGCTTTATATTTGATTCTATGAATGATGGAAA
>JAJSZK010000222.1:0-16268 GCA_022985045.1 Macadamia tetraphylla | reverse complement strand
CCAATCCTCAATAGAAAACTCGCCCGTGGAGCCCGACCGATCTTCAAAGGGGACCTGCAAAATTATCTAAAAAGGTGTGCAGGGGGGTGAGCTCACTAGCTAAAGGGTGAAAAGAAAGACCACACAAGCATTCACATCTATATGCACTATATGCAATGTAATTCATTTTAATCTTATCCACCTAAACAACATTACTAAGTCTTAGGTTATATGCTACCACAACCACGGGGGCCAGATGCCTGTGGTATGAGTCAAACTCCACCCCCCAAACCATAGGGTTGTGGAGAAGACCCACCGTGAGTATTTAGAAAAGTAAAGCATACCAACCGCTCTCAACAAAAAAAAGTAAATGAGAAATGTAAAGGTGTTGCCCCCTAATTTAAAAGAAAAGACGATTGGCCCTCTTGAATATCCCACGAGGTTGCCAAATCGCTTAATGACCAGCCAGAGTATGTCTAACCACCACAAGGACCAAAACCGCACCACTTCTTCCCCAAGTGATAACCCAACACCTCAATCCCTTGGAAAGGGTCAGTAGGGGAATGATAATCCTAAACCACATGCTTCTATATGACAAAGTAGAAAGGCCCCCGGGGCCCCCATTTCATGGGCCACAAATCCCCTTTCAAACCGATTATATGCCTAGTCTAATAATGTATCATGCATAGTAATCCAACCTTTCTTCATATAAGCACATCAATCATTTAGCATTGAGAATGTAAAACAAACACACATATCATAATTCATTTGTTTAGAATGCACAAGCAATGCGTGGGGCATACGAGGATAACTAATCTACATAATTTGCATGATGACATGACTAGTCTAGATACAATTTAATGATCCCAAAAACACGTTTTTAAAATAAATTCAAATGTCCTCCCCCCACTTACTTGTTGGTAAAAACCCACGCTCGCAGTGAGATTCGCATGAGAAATGTAAGTTTTAGTGGAACCATCATGTTTAATGAGGTTAGCATTTCACCACTTTGGGATTAAAACTAACGAGGTTTGATGTTTAAATCATGTTTAAAATCATAAAAGAAAGATGCCCGCCTTTGGGGGCCCATTCGCTAAAAATCTGAGGGTGGGTCAACGGGGGCCAAATACCCCCACGGTCTTTGCCCCCCGGTTCAACAAAGGGCAAATAGACCAGGGGTCCTTGCCCACTGGTTGAATTAGGTTCCCCCAACAAAATTCTATTGGGGGCGGGTTCACCATGGGTCTTCACCCCCCCAGGGGGGGAATTGGTTTTCTCTTAAAACACTCTTCAACCTTGAAAACCAAATGGGGATGTTCCAATCACTTTTTTCACACATCTAAGGCCTCATAAGATGATTCTAACATAGATCTAAGTTAGATTTAAGGATTAAAAGCAAATCTTACCTTCTTTGCTCAAGAACTTTTCCCAAAAACCCAAAATCACCTCTTAAACTCAAGAAATCACCAATGCTTCTCAAATCTTAAAAACACTTTTTTAAAAACCTTCAAAATCAACACATAGATCATCTATTAAACCTTAGATTCATCATCTCAAGTGGGATTAAAAGATCTCAAGGAATTCTACCCAATTCAAGGGTTTCACTTGGGGTTTTAGAAGTTTAAGAAGTATAGCCTTCACTCACCTCAAATCAGGTCTCGGTTGGGGATCACTTTTTCCCCACTTAAAATCATTTCTTCCCTTTTTTTTCCTTTCTTCTTTTTTTTTTTTCCTTTTTTTTCTCTCTTCTTTATTTTCTCACCCACTTTTAAGGCATTAAATGAGAAAAGAAAAACAATAAGTACTATTTATACTAGAGAATATTTAGAAACCCACAGGGGGGTCACACGGGGGGCGATTACCACCGTGACCCCCACTTGTTGGTAAAAACGTAGCCAAACAATTGAGTTTTCTGGAATTCAACTCTCATCATGTACCCACTCTACAAGATGTAAATACGTATGCATTTTAGGATACGCACATACCAGATTACCCATAGATGGCCTTATAATATGTGCAATACACGGGGGTATACCCATCCCCAGGCACGACTGGACTTGTCTCGACCAACTTGTGTTCAAAGTCACCCTTGCCATCATGGTCTATGGAACCCGCCTCAACCCTCTCTCGTTCGGGTCCCGCATGGTTAAATCGGGTCAATTGTGTAAGTAAACCGGGTTTAAAAGTAGGGTATCACATTTCCCCCCTTTTGAAAATTTCATCTCAAAATTAGCGAGGGGTTCAAAAGATGAGGGTATTTGGCTTGATTTCATCTTTTTTTCCCGTGATTCTTCAAGGGAAGGGTTAGCCCATCGCATTTTTGGGAAATGGAGCATTTGAGAAGGGTTTCCACTTTTCGTCCAAGTTTTTGGTGGCTATTTTTATAGGTCATATCAGTTCTAGAAAATTTTGGGTTTCCCAAAGTAACACATGCGATGGATCGTGAACGTACATTTCAGCATGGATACATGGAACACATTATGAACATTTCCGGGAAGGTGGAAGAGCAAGCATGTATATTGAGCAACCAGTCAAAATCTCAAATGGACCAATGTATCTTGGGCTCAACTTCCCTTTCTATGGACCTATGAAACCCCTTTTAGTAGGAGAAATCTTGAGAAATATTTTTCTCTTGCTTGAAACTCAATGTCTTTCCACGGTGTCTCAGATAGCTTTTTTGATGTGACCGAGTTAATCCTTTCTTGAATAACATCGACCTTGTCACATGTCACCAGATTATTTCGAGTCCTAACATTCGTGTTCGCCCCCTCATTCCAATATAGAAGAGTTCTACACCCACCATATAATGCTTCATATGGAGCCATCCCAATTATAGCTTGAAAACTATCGTTATAGGCAAACCCATAAGGGCATATTTCTTCCCCACTATTTTCATTGCACATGCCTTGAGCATGTCTTCTAATATCTGTATGGTTCGCCCGACCGACCACCCTTGTTGGTGGAAAGCAGACTCAAGTTCACTTGTGATCCCAAAGCATGTTAGAAACCTTTTCAAAATCTGAAAGTAAACCCTTGGGTCCCTATCCCACAATGCTCACGCACTCCATGCAAGCGCACTATGTTATCCATAAAAGTTGTGCTAACTTGGCCATAGAGTAATTGGTCTTGAGGGGAATGAAATGAGCAATCTTAGTAAGCCAATCAACTATCACCCAAATCACATCCATCCCCTTAGGGGGCATGGTAGTCCGTGACAAAGTCCATCGAATCCTATCCCACTTCAAGTCTAAAACCCGAAGTGGTAAGAGAAATAAGGTCGATGCCTTCACTTTTACTTTTTGGCATGTAAGGCAAGTCGCCCATATAAGGCTATTGTGATTTTCATGTTTGGCCACCAGAGTTTTGCTTGAGGTCCTTATACATTTTTTTTCCCCGGTGGAGTGAGTACTAGCTATGTGCTTCCTACACTATCTTGTTTGTGTCTCCAAATCATCGGGCACACAAACCACCTAAACAATAATGCCTCGTCTTTGCAAAACGAAATCGGTCATTTATTATTTGCTTTTGAATTTAATTTGACCCCGGAACTCGATTCAAAGGTTGTTTCATTATCACCTTTTTTCCTAATAGACGGATGCACCAAGAGCGCTGTGAAAAATTAACCATTTAATGTTTTCTAGTTGATGTTCACGCCTAAAGTTGCTCCTTCATATAAGAGGGTTTCATCCATTAGCATCGCCTTATACAAAGTTGGGGCTGATTGCAAATGTGAGAGTGACACATCGGCCCTTTCCACTCAATGCATCCCCACTACATTAGCCTTACCAGATGATAGAATGTCACAAAATAACCCTTTCATGAGCTCGAGCCATCTCCTCCCCTCATATTCAAATATCTTTGGGTGAAAAATACTTAAGGCTTTTGGATCCCCGATATCCCCACGTCCCCATATAAATAATGTCAAAAATCTTGAGGGCAAAATGACGTAGCTAGTTCCAAGTTATGGGGGGTAGTTTTTCCCATATTCCTTTAGTTGTCGGGATGCATATGCTATCACCTTACTGATGAGAACACAACCCAACCCGCCCTTTAGAAGCATCAAGTAGACTATCATTCCACCATGCCTTCGGGGATGGTCCAGTTGACACCAACCGTTCTTCAACCCAAACTTTTCACATTCCCCCGTCCATTCAAATTTTACCCCCTTTTGGTTAACTTCACATTGGTGTTGAGATCCGAGCAAAATTCTCAATGAAGCACCGGTAGTACCCAACTAAACCCAAGAAACTTCTAATTTCGAATGTTTTTGGGGCTTTTCCCACTCTACTACGCCACCTTATCAGATCTACCTCGATTCCATTCTTAGACACTACGTGTTCTAGGAATCCACATTGCTTAAGCCAAAATTCATTTAAACGATTTGGCAAACAATTGTTGTTCTCCCCCAAAATACCATCCTCGTGTGTTGAGTGTGTTCCCTTCCGTTTAGAGTAGATCAAGATGTCATTAAAAAAAATTATTACCCATTTATCAAGGACATCATGAAATACTTGATTCATTAAATCCATGAATGCTGCCTTTATTGGTTAACCCAAAAGATAACACTGGGAACTCATAGTGAGCATACCAAGTCCCAAAGCTGTCTTGGGTATGTTGTTGTTTTTATTTTGAGCTGATAATAGCCTAATCTAAGGTCTATCTTTGAAAATACCTTTGCACCTTGTAGTTGGTTAAACAAATCATCAATGGGCAATGGATCCCGGGTTCTTAATGGTTAGCTTATTCAACCCCCGAAATCGATGCACATCCCAAGCCGCCATCCTTCTTGACAAACAATACTAGGGCACCCCAAGGTGAAACATTTGGGGGAATAAATCCTTGTCTAATTTTTGCAATGGGTCAAATTCCCCTAAATTTCGGCTGGTACCATCCTATATGGAGCTTTAGACACTAGAGCTACTCCAAGAATAAAGTCTATGGCAAATTCCAACTCTATCGGGTAGCTACATCGATCATCCAAAAGACATCGAGAAATTCTTTAACCACCTCTACCTCTTCTAGGGGTTTAACCCTTTGCATCAACATCAAGATCGATGCTAAAACCCCGACATCCACTTTCCAACAACTTTACCACTTGAAGAGCGGAGATGAGGCCCTTTTTAGCCCATTTTATTTTATCCGTTTTATACCATTTTCCCCTTCATCATTTATCACCCTAATTAGTTTTTCACACATCACATTTGCTCGATGGGAAACCAACCTTGCTAAAAGATAACATAAAAATTTACATGTTGAATTTGATGAGTTGTGCATCTAATTTCTTTCCACATTTCAATGGGCAGGGCCCCATACACCTCCTTCAACTTTTAACTTTGCTCAGACATACTAACAATCATCTCATGATCTAGTGCCCCAAAACCAAGTTTTCAAAGAAATCTTTTAGATATGAACGAATGTGTAGCTCCTAATCAAACAAGACATAGGCTGGTATCCCCGATATAAGAAACACCTAGTGCAACAATGTATATAACTATAGTAGGTCAAAAATTTATCATAAGGAAAATCTTAAATTAAAATGTACCTACCACTTCGGCCGGCCTCATTTCCCTCAGATAAGGCATACATTTTTCCCTTTGTGGTTGATTCCCGAGTTAAGGGAGGTCTATACACGAGGGCCGACGGATGGTAAGGCTGGCCCGACTCGAAGCCTTTGGAAAATACCCATAAGAGTGGCAATCAAAGCAACGGCTCGTGACGCAAAGGGGTTTTGTATTGACCGATGTAGACAGGGATGGGGTGGCCTTGTGATTGTAGGCATGACTAGTGTTTGGGCAAAAGATGTAGAGCCTAGACCCCCAAAACCGGTCGAGGAAGGTAGCCGATGGCCTATAGGCTATCTGTAGGGCCGTAACTATATGACCCAGGGTATACCTTAGATGATTTGCCCATGTTCAAAATGGTTTAGCCCCTTCCACAATCCAAGTGTGAGGGATTGTTCTTTTGCTTATCTTCCATTTTTTTAAACCCTTTGCATAATCGCCATAATCCAAATCTAAGACCTCAGCATCACCCCAATAGATGCTTTTAACCTTAAACCTTGTCCCCTTTTCCTCACCCCCTCATATGCTTAGGGGAAAAATTAAACAAGCTTTAAAACCCGCCGATACTAAGGATGCCTAATTCCCTTGAGTGAAGGCCATGAATTGCCACTTTGGTCTCGGTTAGGGGTAATGGTTTGCCAAAACAATTCCTTGAACTACTCCCATGTGGGTTCCGGATGTGGGGCAAACAATATAGGTTAGAGGCTTGCCACCAAGAGTTGGCTTATTCTTGAGTTAACCCCACACAAATAAGCTTTACGCCTCGGCACGAACTACCTCAAATATCTTTTCCACTTTTGGGATCCCGGGTCGGCTCTAGAGGATCACTCCCCACCTTAGAGAATATAGGTTGCAAGTTCCTTTTGAAAGATTGCACTATCCTTGTCATACTATTCATCGATGGGTAATGGGGGCATATGCCGATAGTAAGGGTACGGAGGGGGCACCATATAGGAGGAGTGCCAGGGGGGAATTTGAGGTGCATTTCCCTTGCTCACGTGGTGTCATACCAAGGGGCTCCTCCCTGGTCCCATACCAGACCCTCCGTGGGTCTTGGAGTAATTATCCGAGGATATTGATCGGTTTTGGAAGGTCTAATCTGTGCAAAAGAGCCATAAATGCCACCCCCGCTAGAGTATTTGTTACCGAAGGTTTTTTTTGGACGCGGACTATGGTCGCAACATCACCAAAGTGATGATAGGTGGAGGATCCAAGTGTATTCAGTGGGTCCTTTGTGCCACACCGGTCAAGGGTTTTTGAGGTTGTGGAAGGGGGTTTGCCCCAGAGCGGGACCTTGAGGAGGGGTTGACGGTTAGGATGAGGACCACGGAGGTGCCTTAGCACGCAGGGGATCTAGTGACTATAGTGTCCTTGCCCCGGATCATACCATACACAAAACTTTGGGTTTAAAATCCCAAAATTTACATAAAGAACATAATCATTTCCCATTCTAAAAATAGCCCACTAAATCAATTTCGCTCTATAGTTCACAATTTAGATTTTCCCTTAAATTTTAAACCCCAACACAATCATATGCCAAAACAGTGGTATTGTAGTGGATGTCTTGATCCACCACGCCTTAGCCCAGAGTACTGTTTGGGTTTTCAACAAGTAGGCCCGGGGTCCGCATTTTTTTAATTATTATTTTTTAGTATTTTTAAATTTGTATTATTATTATTTTTGTCCTATCGACAGAGCCACCATGGTGAAAATCGGGCCCACCGATCTAACACGAGGGGCCTTTAAAAGGGGATTTTAAGCCTATTTTTCTTCTTTTTTCCTTCTTCCCCTCTTAGGCTCAACTCAAGGCGATTTTGGAGGGTTATTTGGGTGCATCCACTCACGATTTCACTCAACGACTCGGATTTTGAAAGATTCAAGTACTTTTCCCCCGAGTAAGTCTTTTTTCTCCTTTTGGGAAACATATATTTTGGGTGTTGAATCCATCCATACTTCCCAAAACTTGATTTTTTCGTGTCTCTTTCCATAGGATAGTCATTCCATGAGAATATGATGCTTCATTTGTGACTCATTCATAGTTTTAGGCTTTACTAACCAATCTATCGGAGAAAACCCTAAACCTTGCCCTAATTCCTCCAATTTGGGGTTTCTTTTATTTTTTCTTTTTTCCCCCCAACTAACAACTCAATTGGGATTTCTTATCCTTGATTTGCACTTACATTGTTGGAAAGATCATGGAAACTTGTATATGCTTGCAATTCCATCTCACTTCTATAAAATCCATCTCCCTTCAAAACCAAAATTTTATCTAGAGAAGGCGCTTGGGGACTAATATAGGACCGCGGACGGGATCCACGAGCGATGTGGGACTAAACGAGGGTTCTCCGGATAGACACCAACTATCACTCTCCCCCCCGCCTGGCTCGATAAGATCCGGTTTAGCCTTCGCCTCCTTCAAAACCGCTTATCTAGAGAAGGTCCCTGGGGACTAATATAGGACCGCTTTTTGGGGTTTCTATGATTCTCTTTACTTCTTTCCATACTTGTGAATAACTTTGAATCACTTACCATTAATTGTTGGTGCAATGATATTTGACTTACACTTGTTGGTTGTATGCCTCTATTAACCCTATAATCAAAAAAAAAATTTCTCCAAAATTGGAAATCTCTTCATTCCTTGCACTTCAATGTCATAATAGAAATGTTTACATATTTTTGGTTGTATAATGATAGATATTACTATCATTGAATGTAAGCTTCAATTTCTACATTTTTATGGGATTTTCATTCTCTTGGATTGAACTTGTACATTAAATTTGGGGGGCTTTCTACCATTTGACCAATTACAAAACTTGAGGAAATTTTATAAGGCTTTCCATCATTTCCCACTTGCCATGCTTTATGCCCCTTTTGTTACTTTTCTATTTTGCAACATGCTAGTGGATGTCATGTTTGGGGATTTCCTTCTATTCATTTTTCCAGGGTTTTAAACCCAATTCTCTTTTATAATGATCCACATTATTTATTTGAGTGCATTTACATGTGCTTGTCACCCCCTGTTTACTTCCTTTGTCATGCAACATTCATACTTATCACTATTTCTTCTTTTTTCTTACTAGGATGTTTCTCCAAGGGCAAGGAACCCGCATCCTTTTTAGTAGACGGGGGCCACAACTTCTAAAAGGAAAGGTGTAATCCCCCCTTTTTAAACCCGGTCCGATTTCACTTAAACCCGGGTTTAACCATGCAGAACCGAGCGAGGAAATTAGAGGGGGTTTCCCTTATGGGCTATGATGGCACTATTGGGCTGGCCCGACAAGTCCGAGCCAGGCCCGAAAGAGGAGTGCCCAAGCCGTGTATATGCGCCACCATAAGGCCATGAGATAAAGGGTATTATATCGTATTTTAAGGTATATACGATGCTACATCGATGCCGGGGGGGTTCGTGGAGGCCAATTTTGTCAAATGCCAAGTTTTGGCCCCGGGGGGGCAGTGGGTGCACCCACCCACCGAAAGTGACCCATCCATGTGCACTATTCACTTAATTAGAATTATATATATAGTTTTATGTTTTTTTCTTTTTTCCATTTATGTCACCCGAGGGGTGAGGATAGTAAAGAGGAGAGAGAAAAAAAAGGGGAAGAAGAAAGGAAGAGAAGGAAGGGGAAGAAGGAAGGATTTCGGGGCCAAGCTTGATCTTCCCTTTCCCGGCCGGAGAGTGATCTTCAACTCTAGATCTCCCAAAGAGGTAAGCAAAGTTGATTTTGTGAACATTCACCAAAAGCTTTAAACCCTTGATTCAAAAGTAGGGTTTTTGAGATCTTGTAAATCCCTTTGAAATGATGAATCTAAGGTTTAATAGATGATTTATGTGTTGATCTTGAAGGATTTGAAGAGGTATTGACAAGGTGGAAGAAGCAGGGGTTTGAAGTGATTTGGAGGGTTTGAGGTTGTTTTTGAGCAAAGAAGGTAAGAGGGGTTTCCCTATCCCTTGAATCTAACCTAGATCTAGGTTAGAACCATCCTATAAGACCTTGAAGGTGGAGGAAGGGGTTTGGGCAAAGCCCCATTGAATCCCCAAAGAATGGAGAAAGTTAAAACAGGTATTTCCGCCAAGCCCGGGGGGTGCAACCGGGGGGCCCACCACCTAGGGGCACCCACCAAAAGGCGGGGGTTGGCACAACCCGGGGCCAACCGACGGCCATCCCCCCTCGGTCCTAGAAGGGGCCCGCCCAACCGACGGGAATGGGCTCACCCCCGGTCCCAACGGTGGGAACGGGGGCCGAAAATGTCCACTCCACCCGTGGCCCCGAGGGTGATCCTTATGTCCTTTGGACCCAAATGGGATGTGTGACCTTCTTTGACGTTCTAAACATGATTTTATCATCGGATTTCATTAATTTTGATCCAAAAAGGGGTGAAGTACTAACCCCCCAATTATGTTAGGTTCACCAAATCCACCCGATTAAAGCCCGGATCTCATTTCTTAACGGAACCTTGTACACTACAAGTGGGGAGAGGACGTTTTTATTTCAAGGCATTGTTTGGCATTCATTTAATTATATCTAGTCTAGTCATGCCATCATGAATATGTTATGTAGACTATTCATTCCACACATTGATGTGTATGTGCTATGTTTATTTTCCAAATACCAATTGAATGAGATGTTTATATGTTGAATGAGGACATCATTGTGCATGTTGCATTGATAGACTAGATGCCGAGTGGTTTGGGAGAAGTGCATTGGTGGCCCGGGAATGGGACAGGGAGGTACTATACAATCGCATTATTGTCATATAGGAGCATGGGGTATTGGGATTTTCACCATCCGTACAAACCCTTCCCAACAGGGTTAAGGTGTTGGGTTATCAAGAAAAAAGTCGGTCGCGGGTCACCGTGGCGGTTAGATATAACCCCCGACGGGTCATGTAGGAAGGCAACCCGTGGTACATTCAAGAGGGCCAATCAGCTTTTAAATTAGAGTCAAGACTTTATTTTCAATCATTTACATTTCGGAGAGCCAGGATGGCATTTTTTTACTTTTCCGAGACTCACGGTTTTCCCACAGCCCTATGGGCGACGGGAGGGAGTTCGGGTTCGCCCAGTATACCCCGACCGTGGTTGTAGTGGCACTAAAACCAAGGACTTAGTAATGTTGCTTAGGTGGATGTGTTTTAAAAATGTATAGCATGGCATGTAGTGCATATGATGTTTGTGATGTGGACCGCCCCGTCCAACTTACTACTTCATCAAAGCTAGTGAGCCATCCCACGATACCCTTTTTAGATGTTTTTCGGGTCATACATCCGAGGAGCACGGAGGGCCCCAAAAAAGTGTCCCAAGAGGCCCTGTGGACCCGAGGAGTTAGAGCACGGCACCGACCCCCCGGGGGAGAGTTATGCCAAAGCGCTTCGAGGCCGAGCCCATTTCGAGGCCAAAAGGTTCTACGGAGGGACGGGCTCAACCTTGATGCCGAGTGAGCTCTAGCCTTGATACCGAAAAAGGGACTGATTGTTTTTGTGATTTCACGCATTTGATAATTAAATTTTTATTCTTTTGTGTAAATATCATGTTCGCCCAAATGTATATAATTATTGTATCACTACCCGTATCAAGTATTAGGGGATTATTAAAGTGTAAAACTTAGTCTTCCGCTAACGATGAGTTTATATTATTTTTGTGTTGTGGGGGAAACAGTTTCGATGACCCCGGCAGTTTGGGTTTAACCCGAACCTAACGCGGCCCGGAGAACGGGTGTGACAAACGGTGGTATCGGGGGGATGCTCGCCCACCAAAAAGATACCATTAGAATCCAGACTCTATAATAGGAAATGAGGTTGTTAAATAAAAGCTTTAAAGAGTAAAACCAAATAATGGAGTTTTAAAAAAGGGTTGATTATATGTTGCATTCATGGCGGAGTATAGATAAAAGGTAATTAGGTTGGTGATATAACCTATAGAGTACTAGTTTGAAAAAAAATTCAAAGATAACGAAAAAATGGGATTTAAAATTTATACACAAACACCGATAAACAAATAATATGAAATGACAATGATCAAAGAAAAAATACACCAAAACCCAAACCACACAAGTACTCCACATATGAATTCACCACAAAAACCATCAAAAGATATTATTCCATAAATGAGCCCAATTAAAAACAAATAAAGGAATGAGAAAATGGAGATACAATAAGGTCTACAAAAGAGAAAGTGGAAAAACGGTGTGGGGCAACCCCTCCCCGGTCATCGCCCCCATCATCGATGATCACCACGTCACGGAGGTTTAGAGTTGACGTTGAGGCGGTGATCGAATAGTCAAACCCCCTCCCCACCGACCCCCCCAACCCGGGGCCAAAATCTCCCGAGATCGCGGGCCCTTGGGTGTCCAAGTCCCGACCACTAGGAAGGAATCTCCAGGTGGCCCGCCCCAGATGCATTCTCCCGAGGCACCCGCCCAACCGCCTCAAGAGCTGAACCCGCCACCCCGCAAGGCCCGCATGGAGGACATCATCCCCTCAAGTCGAGGCACCACTCCTGTGGGTGGGACTTTTGTGGTGAGGCCCAGTAGAAAAACCCAGGACCGGGGCCTCTCGACTCGAGGCGCCTCCTCGGATGCCACCACCCATCGGATCCTCCCCGCCCCGAGGAACGAGTCCTCATCCTCCCCCCCGACTCCTCCTCCATGTGACATCCTCCATAGGGGCAGCCCTCCTACCCCTCCCCCGAGCCCCCGCCTCGAGGTGAATCCATGGGGGGGTGGAGACCCACCCCGGAGGTTACTCCGGTCAAACCTATCAGCCGAGTTTTCCCCTCCCCCTCAAGTCCACCCCAAGAACTCAAGATCCTAGTGAGGATCCTACCATAGGGGAATCCTCCATCCTCGTGGTGGGAAGTGGGTCCCATCGCCCCGAGAATGATGTGGGAGGCACAAGTGCTCGACACCTCCCCCCGCACCGAAAATGCATGTAATGAAAGCCGCCATGAAACCCCCCCGTTTCCGGGACCTCCCCCGGGAGCAGTTGAATGACCAACCGGCAAAAGACAACCCTGGGGGTAGAAGGACGCCGGGGCCGGGGTTATCGCCCGCAGATGGTCTCAGATGAAGCCCGCCCACCGCTCATGAAGGGCCCCAGGCTTACCCCGAGGATCAGAGTATCGGTGTCCCACCGATATACCAAAGGCGGGCCCAAAGGTGCCCACCGTCACCGGATGTCTACCCTTCCCCAAGCTGCTAATGGTGAACTCCCCGACGGATACGACCCCTCCAAGTTGCGAGAACCGACGACTAGCTGCTAAAGCATGGTCGGTTACATGAAGAATAGAGCCCCAGCCCAATGTCGAGAACCTCCCCGGGCCGAGCCTTGTGGAAGTCCTCGACTACCACGGTCTTTCCATCATCACCGCCCTCTTCGAAGTTGGGCCCCTTGGTCCCCCCGCACAAAGGGAAAGGGCTCCTCATCATAGTCCAAGGGTCGACGGTCCCCCCCTGCGAGGGCTGAAGAGCGGTTCCACTTTCCGCTTAGTAGGGTAGTCTTACGGACGCCAGGAAGATGGTCCTTCCCCGGGGTAGATGACATCCGGCAAGAAGAAAAGAAAATAGGTGAGTAAAAAGGAAACCGAAAAAGTTTAAAAAAGGGGGAAACCAAAAACCAAATTCATGAAAAACGGAACGGTGACAAGCTAGAAACGATAGGGAGCTAATGGATGATGCACGGTAGGTGAAAACGCAGAAAACAAAGAAAAAAGAAATGAAAAAGAAAAGCAAAGAGCATAAATAACACGGGGGGTTTCAATTCCAATGCAAATTAACATAATGGAGAACAACCGAAACCATAGGACTAAGACGAAATGACATAGTAGTGGGATCACAAAGTGCAAGAACATCCCCAAATAGACTATGGAGTTCCATGAATACAAGTATGGGATGAAAATCAAGGAAACCAATACAAAAAGAGGGATTTTCATAGAAATACATGGGGATTCCAAGCATAATGGATGATTCATGAAATCTAAAGCATATCTAGCACAAATGAAATGGAATGCATCACAAAGGAGTTATCAATTGGAGAAAAGGAGTAAAAATTCAAGAAAACCCCAAATTTGGAAACCTAAGGCACGATTTGGGGTTTCTCCAAATAAAGGGGGATAAAATCCAAATAAACTACAAATGACCACAGAGAGGCATCACAATCACATGGAAATGCTATTCTATGGAAAAAAATATGGAAAGACAACCCAAAGTGAAGCCTACACATGCGTTTTACCTAAAAGGGGGAAAATTTCCCGAGAAAAGAAAAGGAGGAACTTACTTGAAGGAGGGAGAGTTGACTCTTCTCTAAAGCGCCGAGTTGATGAGTAGACTCGAAAAAAGAAGCGCCGAGGAGACCTCCAAGATCGCCCAAGGAAGAGAGGAAGAAAGAAAAAAGAGTTGGGGAAAGGGACAAGATGTATCGGGCCCCCAGGGGGGCCCTATTCGTGTTTTTACCCCGGCAAGACCGGGTATAACTGCAGGCCCCCTACCCGCCGGTGCGACTCGCCGGTGTGAGGACTAGGACCGCGGGCCCCTACCCGCCAAAGGAAAGCCCCCCGGTTGTGAAAATTTGGAAATTTTAAAAATTTTTTTTCTTTTTTCTTTTCTTTTTTTCCCTTTCCCTCCTCCTAGCATGATTACATTGATCCTCATTATTGATTATTATTCCTATGATTAATGTGCTATGGTCAAGTGGGACCATTGACATATCTGTTGGGGCCTTTGCCTCGATCTTGGAATTAAGTCATGTTATTTACAAAGTTATCATACACTACCACACCTTATGTGATGGTATAAACTTGTGTGCCAAAATCAATTATACGGTGTTTAACCAGTGTGGTGGGTGATATGTTCCAGGTACAGGAATACGATGGTACGTACTAGATCCGTAGTAATGCCCGAGGTACCTCTGGGTCCTCGTCCTTTCGGTCGACCACAAAACCCCTGGGGAGGCCCCGGGCCTGGGGCATACCTCACCTCCACTACCTCCAGAGCCCCCTTTGGGTTAGGTGGGGCACATGGGGACCCCCCTTATGACTACACCCCGGGGCCTCCCCCCGCCATTACACCGGAGATGTTGCTACTATAATTCACCCAGCCCCAAAAGCTTTTAAAGAACAAATGCTTAAAGAAAAAGAAGCATTTATAAACGCTATCTAGAAAAGCGGGGTTTTTCTAAACCCGGGGTCAACCCCCCGGGTACTCACTCCCCCAAGAGGGTGAAGGGGCCCAAAAGTGGGGGTTACACCCCCAATCCCACCATTGGGTTTTCCCTCAATATGGGATCCCTCCTCCATACTCCTACTATCCCCCTTGCTCCTAACCCCGGGCAGTAATACGCAAGGGTAGGGAGTCATTCAAGAGGAACTTACCACCGTTTTTCTAAGGGGGGGAGGATCCTCGAACCGGATCTGGATCCAAGAATTAGAGAAGATATTTGAGGTGCTTGAGTGCACGGATGCAGTAAACTCATTTGTGCTGGTTTGCAACTCAAGAAAGAGGAAAATTTTGGTGGCAAGCCTCCAAGCCTATATTGTTGGCTACCCATCCAACCCACTTGGGAGCAGTTCAAGGAGTTGTTCTGGACAACCATTATCCCACCCAAAGAGCCCCAAAAGGGGACGAAGTTCATGGCCTTAGCTCAAGGAGGTAAGACTCCCCTTGAGTACCAACAACAATTCAAGAGTTTGTTCCATTTTGCCCCAAGGCACATGAGGAAAACCAAGAGAAGGAAAGAAGGTTCCTAAAAGGCCTAAAGGCATCTATTGGGCCCTGTTTTTGAGGTAATGGGATTTGACCAATATGGCCAGACAGTGTAAGGCCAAGACCATGGAAGATAAGCAAAGGGTGAAAAAATTCCCTCACCCCTAGACTGTGGAAGAGAACAAATCCATTCCCAGATAGGGGAAAATTTCCCTCCAAGGCATACCGCGGATCAAGCCGGGGCCTATGTATAGGCAGCCCTATAGGCCATCCGACTACCCTCCTAGACCAGTTTTGGGGGTTCGGGTTCCACCTTTTTTCCCCCAACACTAGTGTGGCCCCCAAACCCAAGGCCCCCTCGCCCTCCATCTCGCAAGGGGTCAAGTGCGGGGGCCCCGCCCAGCCCGACATCTCGTTTCGTTTCAACCGCCATTCATTGGGCATTATGTGAAAGACTGTCGCCGACCAGCCTTGCCTCCAGCCCGCCTCTCTCGACCTCCCTTACCCCGAGGGAATCAACCGCAGGAAGGATGTATGCTCTATCACCGAGGAAGCTAAGGCCAGATGTAAGTAGTTGCAGTACATTTTAAATTAAGAAATTCATTATGATTAATATTGATGACCTACTGAAGTTATATGCATTGTTATACTAGGTATCCTACCCATATCAGGCATACCAGCCTATGTTTTATTCGATTCAGGAGCTACTCATTCATTCGCATCTAAGAGATTTGTAGAGAAACTTGGGATGTCACCCAGGATCCTAGACCATGGAATGATTGTTAGTATGCCTACTGGTAAAGTTGCACAGTTGAAGGAAGTGTATGGGCCTGCCTCAGGAAATTAGTGGAAAAATCTTGATGCGCAACTCATTAAGTTTAATATGCAGAATTTTGATGTTATATTGGGTATGGATTGGTTGTCGGCTCATCGAGCTAATGTGATCTGTGCTGAAAAGCTGATAAGGGTGACAGATGACGAAGGGAAAGAATTGGTATACCGAGCAGATCCCATGAAAAGAGTGAAGAAG
>JAJSZK010000221.1:0-17077 GCA_022985045.1 Macadamia tetraphylla | reverse complement strand
ACGCCATATTGATTAGTCGTCGTGTTTTGACTAAAAATTTTTTACCCCAAATTTTAAACCCCAAACTTTTTTTGGGAACCCCCGTTTTCTAATGATTTTTAAAATTTTCATGAGGGGTCCATTTCCATTTTTTTTAAAAAATGCCCTTATCTTTTGGTTTTTTCACTAATTTAAACCCCCTTGACCAAAACCCCTCATTTATCTTTTTTAAAGGGTACGCCCTCCCCCATTCAAATAATTTATTAAGCTAGGTGGTTTTCAAGGGTTTACAAAATCTGACTACTTCCATGGTTTCTTTTAAATTTACCCTTATCTTAAATTTTCATTTTGGGTTTACAACCATTTGAGTTTGGCATTCCAACTTTTTTCTCTTCTTCTTGTTTCCTGTTTTCTTTTCTTAGAAAGGTTTTTTTTTTTTTAAACATTAAAAACAAGTTTACATTTGTTTTTAAAAAAAACCAAAAGGGAGTGTATTTCCCCAAATTTTTTTTCCCTTTTTTTTTCCCCCCCCTTTTTTTTTCCAAAATTTTTAAAAGTCCCTTTTCTTTCGAACAATTTTCCCCAAAATTTTTAAAAAAATTTTTAAAAATTTTAAAAGGGGAAAAAAAAAAATTTTTTAAAAAAAAATTTTAAAGGGGTTTTTTTAAAAAAATTTTTTAAATTTTTCCCCCAAAAAAAAAATTTGGGGGGGGGGAAAAAAAGGGGGGGCCCCAAATTTTTTTAAAAAAAAATTTTTTAAAAAAAAAAAAGGGGCCCCAAGGGGCCCCCAAAAAAGGGGGGGTTTGGGTGAATTTAAAAAAGTTGTAGAAATGATGCCCCCCCCTTTTAAAGAAGCCCAAAAAGGCTTGGGTCCCTTCTGGGCCTTTTTTTCCCTTTCCCCCAAAGTTTGGGGTCTTTTCTTGCACGGAGATAAGAATGGTATCCCATCCCCCTTTCCCCCTTCTCCGCTAAGGTCCATCTCCGGCCATCCTTCCCGGGTTTGAACCTCCTAGTCCAATGATGTTCTAGGCCCCCTATTGCAAGTTACTTGAGTTTGGTTTTCCGTGACAGAAAGAACCTTTGAGCGATGGGGTCCTCGTGCCAAGGAGTGGCTGTTTTATACCTGAACGCTCAGCTGATCTGCTCAACTCCGGGGTCCTGATCGGCCTCGACTAGGCATCCGTTGATCTATTTGAGTTTCACCGGAGGTTTGTGCTGCTCGGATACTGGACTAAGGCCTTGACCACCCTTACCCTAGGTATGTCCCTTTCCCGACGATCTACTTCCTCTAGAAGTACTACTTCTTCTACTTCTTCTCCCTCGTCTTCTCGTTCGTCTTCTTTTTCTTCTATCGACTCTCTCTATGAGTTTGATTATCTTCCTGATGATCAAATTATCCCATCGACTCCTTCCCCTCTGTTAAACCCATATACTGTCTTCCCAAAGAAGACCTCTTCCTCTGCTAACTGGAAATCCCTTTTGGCCCCTAGGAAGAAAACCCCTCCGTTAAAGGAACTTGTTCAGGCCTCCCGATGTGAATTATATCACATCCCTTCCACCACCAAAGAACAACTGTTCACCTTGGAGATTCCAACCAATTTTATCCCTGACTGGCAAAACCAGGGTTATACCCATCTCCATTTTGGTGCAATTAAGTTTGCCCTCTCTTTCCATGGCAGGAAATGCCTTCCCGTGTTCTCCCGAATTGCCTTATTAGAAATGCTTCTCCGATGAACATGCTATGATTGCTACTGCTCGTACTCCCAATGCGGAACAATCTTCCTTACCTCCCCCTAACTTCAACATAGCTCTAGCGATCCCTTACTTCCTTCACCTTGAAGTTCCGATCCAGATCTCGTTCTCCCTTGCCCCTTACAAATAGAAGGTGCACTATCCACTATCGTGGCTTAGTTACAAAACCATGCTTTGACTTATCAAAAGGCCAACTGAGGATGCTCTTTCCTCTCAAGGATTCACCATGTTCCAAGCCTTACCTATGTTCCCAGACAAATCCCTTGAGATGATCTTCTTCGTCTCCTTCCTTCCTCTTGGGTTACGGCTTATGAACAACAAACGTTACCCAAAGAACCCTCCAAAGAGAACCTCTCCGGTCACGGACCCGTTAGCTTCATCACCACCCTACCGTGAGGTTGAAATTGTTTCCTCCTCCACAACCGTTACCTTCTCCTTTCCCTACGCAGTTTACGGGCATGATCCAGGAAAAGATTCCGGTCAAATCTTTTGATGCTCAAGGCAGTCCTATTTACTATTTCTCTAATCCAGTCACTGGTCATAAATATTTTAACCTTTGTGATTGTGATGATTGTCTCCAGGACTCTGATGATGACTATGTTCCTCATAAAAGAAAGTCTTCCCAGACTATTCTAAGGGAACGATATGAGTCAGGAGATACCACAGTTGGACCCTTAACACCAAGCCGATCCCTTTATGGTTAAATACAGTTCTCCTTCCCCAGAACCTCCTTATGTTCCACCTCCCATTCCAGTCTGTAATCCTCCCTTATTACCTAAGCCACCAGCTCCCTTAGTTCCTCCTTGCTGCATGTATACTTCAGGATCCTCTTCTTCTGCTCCCTTGCAGAATTTTCCTGGTCCTACAGATTATGGTCCTGATTCTCATGGTGTACGTCATGTTTGGAAGGTTAAACCTCCTATCCTTCCCTCTGGACAAGCTAAAGACGTTTTCCCAGCTGAAGTAGCCTTAAATTGGCAAAATGAGAATGCCATTGTCCAAAATCGACTTTGAACGATCCTTGCGCTACCCAAAGACACCCATAGTAATCTGGTCGGCATACCCGAGCATTTCAATCTTTGAAAGTCGAGATGGATCGTTCATGCTGAACTTGCTGGTATTGCTTCCTCGATCGCCGATACGCTTTCGTGTCTTTGCCCGATTGGTCAAAAAGAAAAACATCTCAGATTCCTTGAAGCTCAGTTGCATAGTCTACAACAAGCTCCTCCTCAACCGGCAACAACCAGTCGACAGCAACCATTACCGTTGACTGTACCAAGTCTGTCTCCTCAAGATCCATTTGCCATGTACACTATCCCGGCTCCTCTGACAGTTGCTTCTCAAAGATCTTTTCCCCTTGAAGAATTAAAGGCATTACAGCATCAGCAAAGAAATCTGACATCCAGGCAACCCAGGCAACAGTTACCTAAGCCTATACCCACAGAAAAACCCTCTCCCCCACAGTTTCAGCCATATCCTATGACTGTCACTTATCCTGCACCTCCCCCACCTGTCACTACCTATCCATCACCTTCACCTTCACCTTCTCCTCCCCGAACCAAAGCCAAATACCCTCCCATAGGTGCCATAACTCCTTCTGGTGATGATGTCCTCACAGACCTTCTCACCACTTTGGCTCTTCATGACCCAACACCTGTCCCTTCCTTCATGAACACTGGCCAAGATTCCCCTGCTCCTTATCCTGCACCTCCTACTGTCGATGAAATGGATGGTGATCAGGATGACCCTATGGTCCATAATCCTGAACCTGCACCACAGCCCCCTCCAACTTATGCACCATTTTCCAACCAAGACCTTAAACAGTTCTTTACCCTGGATGATGTCCCTGTTTCTAAGTGGGCATCCAAGTTTGCTGATTTCCATACCTGGATTAATGCTGAACTTCTACAAGAAGGTGCTACATCAGTCAGTGTTCTGACTAAGTTTGTTGCACGACTTCAAGGAAAACTCAGGGAATGGTATTTAGCTCTTGGTGGTTATAGACAATTACAACTTGTTTAACTCCCTGAAGGCCAGTTCATTACAGTCTTATATCAAGAATTCCTTGGTCCTGTCTCCAACGATATTACAAAAGCTCGTGAAGAGTTTTTACAATTAAAGTGTTACTCTCTTGCTCGTCCTGATCTTGACAAACACTATATTCGTATGACAGACCGATTTCATAAGATTGGCGGCCTTGATGATGAGAACCTCAAGCAGATCTTCTTGAATTCCCTACCAGATCCTCTTGGTGCTGATACTCTGCAGTTCCTCCGCAATCAGAATATTGCCCTAGCATCCTGCAGCATCGGCTCTCTCTACAGCTTTGCTCTTACGGCTCTTGACAAACTCTGTAATGTCAAGAAAATCTGGAAGGAATTACAGTCCAAATCTGATAAGGTATCTTCTGCTTGTGACACTTCATGGATGAAGATTAAGTGTAAAGGTTCTGATCCCAACTGTGATTGTCCTCCAAAGAAGCAGTTCCATCATAAGCAGTTCTTTCACTCCTCTAGAAAGCACAAGAAACGGTTTCCTTTTAAGCCCTCTCGGTTTAAACGGTTTAAACCTCAGTGGAAATTCCTTCGGAAAAAACAATTTCGTGGGAAATCCAAGAATACTTCTTGCTTCATTTGTGAAAAAGAAGGACATTTTGCAAAGAATTGTCCGGACCGAAGTAAGAAAGACAAGGTGCTACATATGCTTGCCTCTCTCCATCATGATGATCTACAAGATGCTGATCTCGAATCTCTGTACTCTCTTGATGCAGAGCCTACTGACCTCTCCCTTTTTGCCATCGATTACTCTAATGAGGTTGATCCACAGTACCTCACAGACTCAGACCCAGAGTCTTCCCTCTCCGAGTCCGAGGAATCCGATCCCCTCTACCAAGTTATTCCTTTCCTCTCCCCGAGTCAACCGAGTCAACAAGTACCATCTCTCCCCTGTCAGTTTATTACCTTACCCCATGCTGCAGTAACTTTAATTCCAGAACCATATGCCAAACCAGTCCATCTAATAGCCTTCCTTGATACTGGTGCAGCAACAACCATTTTGTCCCCTAAAGTCCTTCCAAACCATTTCTGGAAACCTTAAGTCCCTCCTCTTCCATTTTTAGCAGTTAATGGTAAAACTTTCTATATCACCTTAGTTACTAAGAAGCCCATAAAAATCCAACTTCTTCCAACACTTTCCTTTTCCCATGTTATGTTAGGATCCCAGTGTCCTGGTAAAGACCTTATCATAGGTTTTGATGTCCTTAGTCATCTTCCCCTTAAATGGACACCCCAAGGTCTTGTGTATAAACAACAACTTCTCCCCTGGTCCCCTTTTTCTAATATATTTCTTACAGGGACAGGCCCTACATTATTTGATGATTTTAAAGGAAAACTTCTGCACACGTCCTGTGCTGATTCCCACACTGAATTCTTCACCAAGTGCACCCATCCTCTCTGGCAGAATCCAAAGTTCTTCATCTCCTTACCTTTTAAGAAGAATGAAGATGTTAATCCAACAAAAGCCAGCCATCCTGGAATGCCCCCTGAACATTTAACCCTTGCAGTCCAAGAACTTACCCAATTACAAGCTCAAGGACTCCTTGAACCAACTGTGTCTCCCTGGGCATGTCAGGCGTTCTATGTGAACAAAAGAACTGAACAGATCCGTGGTAAAATGAGAATGGTGATTAATTATCGGCCCCTAAACTTCTTCTTGGCTGATGATAAATTCCCCTTACCAACTCGCCCAGCTCTGTTACTTCAGTTAGCCTCAGCAACGGTATTCTCCAAGTTTGACCTTAAAGCAGGATTTTGGCAGCTTGGAATTATTCCTGAAGATAGACCAAAGACAGCCTTCTGTGTCCCTGGTTATCATTTACAATGGACAGTTATGCCATTCGGATTAAAGACAGCTCCATCAATATTTCAGCGTGCCATGATGCAGATCTTTGCCCCCATACAAGATCATGCCCTGACTTATATTGATGACATTCTTCTGTTTTCATCTACACAGGATGAACATCTCTGTCTTCTTCAACAATTCCATCAGCTTGTTCAAGCCTATGGAATCATGCTCTCTCCAAAGAAAATGCAGATTGGTGTTTCAACCATTGATTTTCTTGGAGTCACTATTACCAAAGGAACTTATGAACTCCAACCGCATGTTGCTACCTCTCTCCAGCAATTTCCTGATGGTCCACTGACAAAACATCAGGTCCAGCAATTCCTTGGTATAGTCAATTATATGACCGAATTTCTTCCTCAACAAATCAGACACACGTCTGTTCTTCACCAACTATTGAGAAAGAATGCTCCTCCTTGGTCATCTGAACACTCCGCAGCTATTCATGCTCTGAAGCAGTTATCTACCAGGCTCCCTTGTTTACAGATTCCTTCTGATGGACGAAGGATTCTCCAAACAGATGCTAGTGATACACACTGGGGTGCGGTTTTGCTTGAAGAAAACCCTGATTCTACAAGAACAGTTTGTGGATACAAGAGTGGCTCATTCAAACCATCTGAAGCGCATTATCACTCTACGTTTAAGGAAATTCTTGCAGTCAGACGAGGCATTGAGAAATTCCAGTTCCATCTCATTGGACACAGATTCCTCATTGAACTGGACATGTCAAGTTTCCCTCGAATGCTTGAGTTCCGACAAAAACAGCTTCCAAATGATCAACTGTTACGATGGGCACAATGGTTCTCAAAGTGGTCCTTTGATATCAAACACATCAAAGGAAAAGAAAATGTCTTGGCAGACTTCCTGTCCCGACCTACCTCTACCTTTTCTGTCATCCCACTCATATACCCTTTAACTCAAGGAGCCTCATCTTCCTCCTCTTCAGCTTCACCACAACCTCCACCCAGTCATAACCTATGTTGTGACATCCCTCCTCATCTTCCTCCTGAAATACTTCAAACCTTAACCTACAAAGCCATCCTTACCTACAGTAAGCTCACAGCCATCCAATTTCTCAGAATAGCCCTTAGACAAGCTGGACTCTTCCTTCCTGGTTCTACTTGTCACCCAGACTTCCCTTACCTCACAGTCTTTACCTTTAATTCCTTCTCCGACCTACAGGAATTACCCCTCCTATATAAATGCATATTCTGGCATTTATGTACGGCCTATTCTATTGCCATAAGTTTTCCCCTTCAGGCCATTCACTCCATTTGTTCTCAATGGTGTGACCCTATAAACCCTCACCAACCTAACCGACCTATTCTCCAGTTTCTACAACTCTTTGCTCCTATGGAAACCTGGTTAACTCTCTTTACATCCCTGTTCCCAGAAGATATTCCCCCTGACACAATGCTCCATAGCATTATCCTCTTCCATAGACCTCCGGCTATCCTACAAATCACTGACCCTCCACACACCTTACAACCCTGCCATTACATTGAACATACTACAGACTATCATGTGTATGGAACAAAGCCCTATACTCTCTTCCTCAATCGACGACAACATCGATCAGAGTGGCGACAATTTCTTCATACCATGTGCCAAGTCAATGACATTCAACCCCATCAAGTTCCAGCCCCTCTTCTCCAGACTGTTGATTCCGCCTGGGAACTACATCAGAACGGTCGTCTTCCTTGCCCTCACATCATCCCTCTCATGGATGCCTATGACGACTGGCTCATTGATACGGCTGCTTTCTACCCATACAGCAGCTCTTCGGATCCGGATACTGATTGAATATGTATTGAGTTTGTATTAAGTATGTAGTGAGTATAGTTGTATTGAGTTTGTATTGAGTATGTAGTGAGTATAGTATGTCTGTATTGAGTATGAATACCGTATGTATGTATTGAATATGTATGCCGACACTCCCGACATACGGTCCCATAAGCATGTGAAGTCCATGTGAAGGACACATGGCTTGGGTCCCACATGTCTGCTTAGGTCCTTTGTATTCCCTCAGCTATTTAAAGCCCCTTAGTTAATGAATTTGGGCAGAGCCCGTTTGTGACTTGCACCGTGAGATATGGTAATAGTTGCTTCAAAGTTTTGAAACTTCTTTTTCGCTAAAATCCAAATTTTATTAAAAAAGAAGAGCAAAAGGACCACAATTAACAAAAAAGAACTAATGAGCTAAAACCCCCACCTTTGGCATTGCCATCAGCAGAGGCACTCAACAACCACTATAGTAACGATAACGAGGCCTACCTAAAGCATCTTTCACCACCTCTTCCTTAATGTGAGTTGGAAGATTTGGAGAAGTTTCAGAACGACCTGATTTGGCTGCTCCTTTGGCAAGATAATTAGTAATGACATTTGCCTCTCTGAAGCAGTGAGTTAGCTTCCAAGGAATTGACTGAAGATAACGAGAAATACTAGACCATTCTTGCAGAATAAACCATGGAATGTTTTTTCCTTGCACCGCCTCCACAACTGACTCTGAGTCTTTCTCCATCCATAGTGCCTCAATCATTCTAGTTTTTACCCTCCATAGTCCTTCTACAAGACCTTTGAATTCAGCCATATAGTTTGATTGTTGTTTGAGATTTTAAAATGTAACAGCAAGCGTACGGATCAGTGTAGCTACGGGTTGAACACAGGGAGAGCAACCACTTTATTTTTTTTTCTTTTAATAATGCGAAAGTGAACTGATTAATGGTTTTGATCTAATTCTAATTACCATCCTAAACATATGTATATAAAATAACGTCCTAACCATTCGTCATCTAGGAATTTAAAGATGCAAGCCACACAATTAAAATTAAATAAATAAATAACTGAAAATAAACAACCCACACAATTAAAAAAAATAATAAAGAAAATAAAATGCTGAAATAAAAATAAAGTAAAAGAAAGGGGATAAAGCTAGAGAGAGACTCACATATAGGTTTTTCTACTTAGCCCAAGGGATGCATCATAATATGAGCTTCCCTACTTGACCAGAGAGTCACTCTTACAAGGGTTACTCTATATGGCTTTAGGGAAAGGGAGACAATTAAAATAAAAGCAATAAATTGATGGTTCTATAGCTAGGAGGGGCAAAGCCAACACATACACTAGCCATGAACCTTGGGGGAAAGGGATAGCAATAATGTAACGACTGAAATTAAAATCCTAAATTAAGAAAGAAAGGATAGTCAGAAGAGGGAATGAGAGGGGGCAGAGAAGACTACTGAAGGAGCCTACTTACTTGAACTTCAACCCTTGAACTGAAAATTTGATCGATTTGAGATACTACCAGTACCAAAAACCAGATCTGGAATAAATCAAATCTGAAATTTCTAGTACTAGAGAAAACAAATCTGAAGAAAAATTAAATTGAACTTGAAAGACATGCTTCATAGCTTATTCTTGTCACCTAGAACTAAGCCTAGAACTAGAATTTGAATATTAAAACTTGAATTGCTTAAACAATAAAAATAAAAGACTGAATAAAAAACAAAAGTGCTTGCATTAATTGAATAAAAAACTTACAAAAGTGTTTAAAGCATAAACCAAGAATTAGAGCTAGAGAAAGAGAAAACTAGAGAAAGAGATAGAGCAACAAAAAAAACCCTAGAAGAGAATGAATTGCCTTCTCCCCTTGTATTAATTCTATTATATAGAGACTGGGGGAGGGAAGCTAAGGATTTTAGCTTCTAAAAAAGAATTTTTTTTTTATCCTTATTGATGAGGTGGAGGAGAGATAAGATAGAGAATTGTAGAAAATAAGGAATCTCCAATGATTTTGCTTCCTTTTTCCTTTTTTTTCTCTCTCTTCAAACGTGGGCATGGACGATTTTTTTAATTATTTTTTTCCTATTTTTTCTCCATTTTTCTTTTTTTCTTTATTTCCTTATTTCTCTCTCCTCTTGCGTAAGAAACACTTTGGCTGACCTCCTTTGAGTGATGAGTAGGAAAGAGAAAATCTTCTAAAATAAAAACCTCAACAAAATGGCAATTAAGAGGTTCGAACTTGAGACCTCTTAATAAGTAAGGGATTTTGCATACCAAACTCACCAACTATGCTAGGTAGTTGTTGTTACCAAAAATGAATCTTCAATCACTTAAGGATGTGGTCCATTGATCCTTGTTGGCATTTAGAATATTCCTTATACCCTTGAAACAACTGCGGATGGCTGGTTCTGCATCTCGGTTCAGTTTTGATCCATTATTCTTTTTCTGACCTGAAAAGAGTAATCACTTGTACGGTTGACCAAACGAATGTGTACTTGCAATTTAACACGTCCATCTTGCTCAGAATTTCATCTTCTTCATAACCATGAAAAGAAATAGGACGTCTTTACATGTAAAATTGGAGATATAGCGCCCAATAATCCTTAAAGCCTTGAAAATATAAAACCTGCAAAAAGAGAGTAAAACCCAAGGTAGCTCCATTCTAAATATGTAAAATGCATGTTTTACTACCCTACATTTCACACATAAATGTGCTCATCAAAATTCTCCCACACTTAGACTTTGCTAGTCTTCGAGCAAAATAAAGTGAAAAAGAATAAAAACAAAAAACCTAACTCACTTTTGTAGGAATCACGGTTGCACTTAGCATATGCAACAAGCCTTTAAACCCCTAGGTCACCCCTAGTGGACGTGTTGTGTCTCGTGGGTGTTTGCAGTTCAGAATAAATAAATCTCAACCTTGGCTAAAGGTAAGACCCATACCGATCCGGAGCAAAGATAATTTTTCTTACAAGGGACCCCCACACTTGAACTTTTATTACCCTTTATCAATTCTAGGCACTAGCATATTTCTTAATTTGGAACTCATCTCGTCTCTTCCAAAACATCTTTATCTTAAGGTTAAATCACTTGTGAAGAAATAAGGAACCAATGACTAAGGCTTATGTTAAGGTAAAACCACTTGTGAAGAAATAGGGAACCAATGACTAAGGCGTTGGAGTGTTTTTTACCAAAACATATTACCTAGCATTAATGACATTTGTACATTTTTTTTTTTTTTTGCTTAATAAACTCTATTCTACTCCACTACTTTTGGCCTGAATGACATGGTGGAGCAAACACCAGACATCCAAGTTACTATGTAGCTTCGCTTTTTGCATATGCCCACAAAGACAGTGATGCTAGAGTTCTTTCAAAGTTTCCTGCATAGGAATTTCGATCAAGACATCACGCTTCTTGAGGCGCAATGACCTGTCTAGTTCCAAGGGAATCAACTCTTATTCTTCTTTATACCACATTTCACATTTCATTTAAAATTGTGCATTTGTCAACTCATGCCAAATTAAAAAGAATGTCTCAACTCCAAATCAAAAGTACAAGGAACCCACGGACTTACATCTGGTCCAACACCATAAAACAAGGGTCTCTTATTTTTCAAAAGAAAGTCCCATCTCAAGACACAAACTTATTTCTTTCTTCTCAACAGGGTTTTTATATGTTCAAAATGGGTACCTTAATCAAAAATTTTATTTTCATACATCAAGCAACCGAATAGTATGATCATTAGCTAAAAGCCAAAGTAGGACTTCATCCTTTAGCAAGCTCAAAAAAATAAAAAGAAAAACAAATAAAACAAAGTGGAAAAAACAAAAACTGGTTTCCTCCCCCACACTTAAGTCATGCAATGTCCTCAATGCATGAAAAGAATTAAAATCAAAGACAATGATAGGGAGTCACACCTGATTAAAAGTTAATCATCAGTGTAAAGAGGTTTATGGAGATCCATGACCTCTTCACTACCAATAGTGGAAACTTGAGGAACGGTTTCAAACGCTGACCATTAACCTTCGAAATTACCCCTATTCCTGGATTCAAAATATCCATAGCCCCATGGGGATATACATTATGGACAATAAACGGGCCATCCCATCGGGATCTAAGCTTACCAAGGAAAATATGCAATTGAGAGTTGTACAATAAGACATTATCACCAATTGCAAAAGATTTGCGCAGAATATGCTTATCATGGAAAGCTTTGGTCTTTTCCTTGTAAATCCTAGAACTTTTGTAGACATTCATTCTTAAGTTCCTCCAACTCAGAGAGTTGGAGCCTACGATGAATTCCCGCATCAGACAAATCAAAGTTGAACTTCTTGATGGCCCAAAAGGTCTTATGCTCCAACTCAACTGGTAAGTGATAGGCTTTCCCATACACCAAACGGTAGGGAGACTGGCCAAGGTCAGTCTTGAATGCAGTCCGATCAGCCCACAAGGCATCAATGAGCCTAAGGGACCAATCCTTATGGTTGGGATTAACAATTTTCTCCAAGATTTGTTTGATCTGCCTATTAGACACCTCCACCTGGCCACTAGTTTGGGGGTGATAAGGGGTAGATAACTTATGGGTGATCCCATACTATTTCATTAGGACCTCAAAATGCCGATTACAAAAATGAGTACCCCTATCACTAATTATTGCATGTGGTGCACCAAAGCGGAAAAAATGTTCTCTTTTAGAAACTGGACCACCACTTTGTGGTCATTAGATTTACAAAGTATGACCTCTATCCATTTAGAAACATAATCAACAGCCAGAAGTATGTACAAATTCTCAAAGAAATTAGGGAATGGTCCCATAAAATCAATGACCCATACATCAAAGATCACAACTACCAAAATAAGGTTGAGGGGCATCATGTTCCTCTTATTGATATGGCCAAAAGACTGGCAGGAGGGACAAGCATCAAAAATCAAAAGCATCTCTAAAAAGAGTGGACCAATAAAATCTGCATTGAGAACCTTTGCGGCAGTCTTCTTAGGTCCAAAGTGTCCACCACATGCATAATCATGACAAAGAGAGAATAGAATGTTGCTCATGATTAGGAACACATCGTCGGATAATCTGATTCAGACATGTCTTAAACAAATAAGGATCATCCAAGAAAAAGTGCTTAACTTGGGAATGAAATCTATACTTCTCTTGGGTGGACCAGTGATCTAGAGTCACACCTGAAACTAAGAAGTTGACAATGTCAGCAAACCATGGTTCACTGGACATTGCAAATAATTGTTCATCTGAAAAGTTCTCGTTGACTGGAGAATCGACAGTCAAAGAATTGGGAAGCCGGGATAAATGGTCTGCAACTAGGTTTTCAACTCCTTTTCTATCCCTAATTTCTAAATCAAACTTTTACAAAAGTAAAACCCACCTAATGAGACGGGCTTTGGCATCCTTCTTTTGAACTAGGTATCTAAGAGCATAATGATCAGTATACACCACCACATGTGAACCAACTAAGTAAGACCGAAATTTTTCTAATGCAAACACAGTATCTAAAATTTTTTTTTCAGTGGTTGTACAATTGAGTTGTGCATCATTTAAGGTCCTACTAGCATAGTAAATGACAGTGGGCAACTTATTAATCCTTTGACCCAAAACTGCTCCTATGGAAAATCCGAAGCATCACACATCAGTTTAAAAGGTTCAGTCCAAACAGGTGGTTGAACAATGAGTGCATTGGTCAACTCCTACTTAAGTTGTTTGAAGGATTCTAGGCACTCTTTAGAAAACTCAAAAGTTTGATCTTTGGTAAGTAATGAAGTGAGAGGTTGGGCTAACTGACTAAAGTTCTTAATAAACCTTCTGTAAAAGTCCGCATACCCTAGAAAAGATCGAACGTCCTTAACAGATTGAGGAGGTGGTAAATTATTAATTAAATCCACTTTGGCTCTATCTACCTTAATTCCCTCCTTGGATATTATATGGCCTAAAACAATACCAGATTTAACCATAAAATGACATTTCTCCCAATTCAAAACCAAATTCTTAGATATGCACCTTTTCAAAACTAGAGAAAGATTATGAAGACATTTAGAATAGGAATTCCCATGAATTGAAAAGTCATCCATAAATAACTTTTAAGAATTTTTCGACCGTGTCGGAAAAGATGCTCATCATGCATCGTTAGAACGTAGCAGGGGCATTGCAAAGCCCAAAGGGCATACACCTATAAGCAAATGTTCCATATGGGTATGTAAAAGTGGTCTTATATTGGTCCTCTAAAGCAATTGGGATCTGGTTATAGCCAGAATATCCATCAAGAAAATAATAGTATTCATGTCCAACTAACCTCTCTAACATCTGGTCAATGAATGGTAATGGAAAGTGGTCCTTCCAGGTTGCCATATTAAGTTTTCTGTAGTCTATGCACACTCTCCACCCTGATTGGACACGGGTTGGAATTAATTCATTATTAGCATTAGGAACTACAGTCACACCAGGCTTCTTAGCACTACATGAACTGGGCTTACCCATTGGCTGTTAGAAATATGATAAATTATTCTATGATCCAAGCACTTTAGGATCTCTTTCTTAATGGCTTCCATCATCAGTGGGTTAGCTCTTCTTTGGGTTTCCATGGATGGTTTGGAATCCTCCATAAGATGTATATGATATTGCACAATAGAAGGGCTTATACACTTGATATCAGCCATGGTCCAACCTAGGGCTTCCTTATTATCTTTTAACACTTTAAGTAACTCCTCTTCCTGGTTAGAAGTCAAATTTGAAGAAATTATTACAGGAAGAGTCTGGTTAGGCCCTAGGAAAGCATACCTCAAATTATATGGCAACTCCTTAAGATCTAGCTTAGGGGGCTCAACTATGGAAGGTTTGGGAATGGAATTGGAAAGGGGTCCTAAGGGCTCCACAGATGTGTGAAGACTCAAGACTTCAGAAAAGAAATTTTCACTATCATCATCCAACTCATCAATACACTTTTGGAATTCTGAATCAAAATTAATATCCAAGTTGGTAACTAAATCATCAGAAAAATCCAGAAAATCCTCAAGCATATTGATCTCTTCTTCCATATGTGGTTGATGCCTATCCTAAACATGTTAAACTCAACAGTTTGGTTACCAAAAAATAATCTTAGGAAACCATTCCGGCAGTTGATTAATGCATTACTAGTAGCCAAGAATGGTCTTCCTAGAATTATTAGGATCTCATCCTTGGTTGAGAAGGGTTTGGTATCTAACATAATGAAATCAATAGGGAAAATAAATTCTCCCACCTTTAGTAAGACATCCTCAATCATCCCTTTAGGAATCTTAACAGATCTATCTGCCAACTGAAGAGTAGTTCCAGTGGCTTTCAATTCTCCCAATCCAAGTTGCTTGTACACATGGTAAGGTAAAAGATTCACACTTGTGCCAAGGTCAAGTAAGGCATGCTCAATGTAGGTGTTGCCTATGACACACGATATGGTAAGGCTCCCTGGATCCTTATACTTGGCTACTATAGGCTGAGTAATTATGGAACTAATTTTACCTGCCAAGAACACCTTTTTGGGCACACTAGTGATACATTTGTGAGTACACAAATCTTTCAATACCTTTGCATAGGCGGGGATCTGAGATATGACATCCAAAAGAGGAATGTTCACTTCTACCTTTTTGAAGACATCTAAAATTTTATCCATGGAAGCAGTCTTTCTTTTGTGTACCAAGCGATTAGGAAATGGGATAGGATGAACATAAGGACTGTTAGGGATTTGCCCTTTTTCAGAAGAATAATTTTTGGTTTCCTCAACCAAATCATCTTTACTTTCAAAAGAATCTTTAGGTTCATCAGACGAACCTGGAACAAGAGGCACACTTGTGTCCTCAACTAAAGGAAAATTAACAGGAGTAATAGATGGGAAAGATTTAAGAACACTCTGTTGGTGCTCTCTACCACTCCTAAGGGCATAAACAACATTACATTGGTTAGAGGGCCCTTGTTGGGTCTGACCTTGTACTATATTCAGTGGTGCATTAGTTGGTGTTTGTGAAATAATAGGCTGATGATGCCTAGGGTTAGGCTCTGGTTGACTGAGTAAAGTTCCTTTCTCCCTCTCATACATAATTGAGACAACTTGGGTGAGTTCTCTCATAAGATTTTGATGGCTTGTCATGAGGAGGCCATATTTTTTTCTAAGTCACTTATTCTTCTTGCCTCTCCAGTGTTGGTAAACCCGGGGGGTTGCTGATAAGAGTATAAGAGAGGGGCCCTAGGAAAACTAGCCTGAGGTCCTACATTTGACCTAGAAAAAGTATTTTGGAAGAAAGATTGTTGTGCAAAGGGAGGCCTTTAGAGTCCACGTTGACCTTGATTATAGAAATTGGAAGGCCCTGCTTGGTTGCCTTGATTCCAAGAGAAATTTGGATGATTTCTCTAACCTGGATTGTAGGTGTTACTATATGGATTATTCTGGTACAAGGCATTAACACTATCATTAGAAGTGCCCCCAGAGGTGTTGGGGCATTCTTCTATGACATGTCCAGGGGACTGGCACTAAGCACAAATCTTAACCAAATTGACTGATGATGGCTCTCTAGGAACAATAGCCTCAATTCTCTTGATTAGGCTATCCAAATGGGCTTCCTTGGCTACTATCTCATCCATAAAATATCATTTTCCTCCTATGGTTCTTTTACTCTCTTGGGTTGATTCCCACTCACGGGTTTTGTCAGCTAAGTCAAGTAAGAATTCCTATGCTTTTCCTTCATCTATAAAGGATGTGAATCCTCAGGGCACATAGACTCTATCATTTGTTTAGTTGGGTAATCAATACCCTCATAAATTATTTGACATAAATGCCATAAGTCTAGGCCATGGTGAGGGCATTCTTGGATTAGATCCTTGAATCTCTCCACAAGTTTGGAAAATGACTCACTAGGCTTTTGCCTAAACTGAAGGATATCACTTCTAAGCTTATTGGTCTTGTGAGTTGGGAAAAACTTCTTAAAGAAGACAACTGTGAATTATTCCCATGAGGTTATGGAATTTGTGGGTAACCCATACAACCACTTCTTAGCTTGGTCTTTTAATGCAAAAATGATAAACCTAAGCTTCATAGCATCATCAGAAAGCTATTGAATCTTAATTAGAACACATACTTCTTCAAATTCCCTTAGAAATAGGTATGCATCCTCAGAGGTCAACCCATGGAAGTGGGGCAACATAGTGATGTATTGAGATTTGAGTTCAAAATTATTGCCCTGGGCTTGTGGTAGAACTATGCAGGAAGGTTGGGCTGTTCTAACAAGGTAGAACCTATCTTTTAGAGATTTAGGTGAAGGATTTTGATGTTGGTCTCCCATATTGAAAGGTTTTAAAGAAAGCAAACGTATAGGGTCACTACTTGTTGGATCTCTGCTTTCTAGTCGATTTTTAGTATTGTGTACCCACCTAACACTCATGCAACAGAAAACTACCCACAACTAGAGTAAGACAAGTACAAAAGAATGGATAGCAAAACCTTTTGATTTTTTTTAATTTTTTGATTTTTGGCTTTTTGGGGGCATACCGGCAAGGATCCGGGGTTTCTTAGGTTAATTCGATGTACGCCATGTGTAAACCTATCTTTATCATACCGTGAGGCATGGCGACCTCCATCGATACAACTATTATTGCAAGTTGTTCTTCTCGAAATTCAAT
>JAJSZK010000220.1:0-17060 GCA_022985045.1 Macadamia tetraphylla | reverse complement strand
GTCTCTTCCTCATCTCCATCATGAGTATAACTTTGTTCTCCATTTCTCTTCATCAACAAAACATTAGTTTTTGGTTCACTCTGCTTCTGAGTCATCTTCTTCATCCTCTTCCTATTCTTCTGCGTTTGAGTCTCTTCCTCATCATCATCATTAGTAAAACTTCATTCTTCATTTCTCTTCCTTAACGAATCACTAGTTTTTTGTTCACTCTACTTTCGAGTGTTAGTACTTATATCGACTCAATGGAGAAGGCCCAAAGTCTCTATCCAGATCCTCACTCGACTCGTGATTGTTCAGCTATAGAGGGTGATGTTATAAGTAATAAAGTGTTCACATTCCCTCTCAAGCCCTTTCGGGGGATTAGCAACAACCGTACATTTAAGGTCTAACAAGTGGTATCAAAGCAGTTAGAGATGTCCTATCCAAACTAATATCCACATTCTTCTCATTACCCCTAACATTATACTTCTTTGTGCTTTCCAATCCCTATTTTTCTGGATCATTCTTAACCCTGGCTATAAACTTTGACTTGCAAGTACCAGATTGATCATTTCCTTCTCCCACTCCTTGTACCCCTCCTCCAAAACTTCTTCCTTCTTCTCTACCATATCCTTTTTTCTCCTATGAATCTGAATTTTTTTCTCATACTTGGTTTCAATTGTCATACCTATAAAGGTCTTATCAAAATCCTTACTCTTTTTCATCATCTTCCTCTTATTCTGGTTTGAGTCTCTTCCTCATCTCCATTATGAGTAAAATTTTATTCTCCATTTCTCTTCCTCAACGAAACACGATTATATGGAAAAGGCCCAAAGTTTTTGTCCAGGTCCCAACTCAATTCGTGAGTGTTCGCCTACAAAGGGGGATGCTATAAGTAACAAAGTATGCACCTTTTGATGCTATAAGTAATAAAGTATGCACATTCTCTCTCAAAGTGTCATTTAGGGGATTGTCAGCGGCCATACACTTAAGATCTAACAAGTGGTATCAGAGTAGGTAATAGGTTTGAGTCTCCTTTGGGGGGAGATTGTTGGTGCCTATATTGACTTTATAGTAAAGGCCCAAAGTCTCTGCCTGGTATAGGTTCTTACCACCGCAAAGAACTTATTTCCATAATTTCGATTATAAGACAAATCATTTGGAGATGTCCCATCCAAATTAATATCCACATTCTACTTATTTTCTTTCTTTGTATCAGAAGGAGTTTCAGGCACCCTAACCCTTGACTCCTCCTCTGTAGTTCGACAACCAGACTTGTACCCTTGACATTATACTTCTTTGTACTTTTCAATCCCTGTTTTCTTAGATCATTCTTAACCCTGGCTACAAACTTTGATTTGTAAGTACCAGAAAGACCATTTCCTTCTCCCAGTCTTTGTACCCCTCCTCCAAAACTTCTTCCTTCCCTTCTACCATATCTTTTTTTCTCTTATGAATTTGAATTTTCTTCTTAGACTTGGTTTCAACCATCATACCTATAAAAGTTTTATCAGAATCCTTACTCTTTTTCATCATCTTCCTCTTATTTTGGTTTTGAGTCTCTTCCTCATCTCCATCATGAGTTAAGCTTTGTTCTTCATTTATTTTCATCAACAAACCATCAGTTTTTTGTTCACTCTACTTCTGAGCTCCCTTCGTCATCCTCTTTCTATTCTTCTGCTTTTGAGTGTCTTCCTCATCTTCATCATCAATAAAAGTTTGTTCTCTGTTTCTCTTCCTTAATGAATCACCAGCTTTTGGTTCACTTTGCTTCTAAGCCCCCTTCTTCATCCTCTTCCACTTCTTCTGCGTTTGAGTCTCTCTTCATCTTCATCATTAGTAAAACTTTGTTCTTCATTTCTCTTCCTCAATGAATCACTAGCATTTGGCTCACTCTGCTTCTGAGTGTTGGTGCTTATATCGACTGTATAGAGAAGACCCAAAGTCTCTGACCAGATCCTGGCTCGACTAGTGATTGTTTTCCTACAGAGGGTGATGTTATAAGTAATAAAGTGTGCACCTTCCCTCTCGAGACGTCATTTAGGTGATGACAGCGATCGTACACTTAAGGTCCAACAAGTGGTATCAGAACAGATCACAGGTTTGAGTCTCCCCGGACGTAGGTTCACGACTTTGGGGAGGATTTTAGGGATGAAGAAGGCCCAAAGTCTCTGCTTAGTTTCCATCATTCTGATTGCAACGCAGCTCATTTGGAGATGCCTCGTCCAAACTAATATTCACATTCTTCTCATTTTCTTCCTTTGCATCAGAAAGAGTTTCAAGCACCCTAACCCTCAACTCCTCTCTTGTCATTCAACAACCAGACTTGTACCCCCGGCATTATACTTCTTTGTACTTTCCAATCCCTATTTTCTTGGATATTTCTTAACCCTGGCTATAAACTTTAACTTGCAAGTACCAGAAAGATCATTTCCTTCTCCCACTCCTTGTACCCCTCCTCCAAAACTTATTCTTTCCACTCTATCATATCTTTTTTTCTCTTATGAATCTGAATTTTCTTCTCATACTTGGTTTCAAATGTCATACCTATAAAGGTCTTATCAAAATCCTTATTATTTTTCATCATCTTCCTCTTATTTTGGTTTTAAGTGGCTTCTTTATCTCCATCATGAGTAAAACTTTGTTCTCTATTTCTCTTCTTCAACGAATCACTAGCTTTTGGTTCACTCTACTTCCGAATGTTACTGCCTATATCAACTATATGGAGAAGGCCCAAAGTCTCTGCCCAGACCCCTGCTGGACTCGTGAGTGTTCGTCTGCAGAGAGAGATGCTATAAGTAATAAAGTGTGCACATTCCCTCTCTAGGCGTCATTTGGGGGATTGACAGTGGCTATACACTTAAGGTCCAACAAGTGGTGTTAGATCAGGTCATAGGTTTGAGTCTCCTTTGGGGGGAGATTGTTGGTGCCCATATTAACTTTATGAAGAAGGCCCAAAGTCTTACCACCGCAAAGAACTCTTTCCCATCATTCCAATTGCAACGCAACTCATTTGGAGATGTCCCGTCCAAACTAATATCAACATTCTTCTCAATTTCTTCATTTGCATCAGAAGGAGTTTCAGACACCCTAACTCTCGACTCCTCCCCTGTCGTTCGACAACTAGACTTACAATGCTATTCGTAGAAGATCTGCTAATCTAATCTTGACTATTCAAAATGCCATCTACGATTAATAAATTTGCAATGCATCTTATATAGTGTAATCCCTTTAGTATCACCTGTCTCTTTGTTTTGGTTCACTTTACTTTTCGAGTGTTGGTACCCATATCGACTGTATGGATAAGACCCAAAATCTTTGTCCAGATTCCGATTTGACTCGTGAGTGTTCACCTGCAGAGGGGGATGCTATAAGTAATAAAGTACATATCTTCCCTCTCAATACATCGTTTGGGGGATTGGCAACGACCATATACTTAAGGTCCAACAAGTAGTATTAGAGCTGGTCACGGGTTCGATTGCTTTGGTGCCCATATCGATTGTATAGAGAAGGCCCAAAGTCTCCACCCAATTCCTGCCTTACTTTTCCTTCCCCCAACCTTATTCCCTTCCTGTTTCATTACTCAAACTTTGAAAGCCTTAACCCTAGACCTTTTAAAACTATAAAGAAGACGCTTTTGGCACAGGTTCTTACCATGGATTCTCTAGTTCTCACACTGCAATTCCTTCCCATCATTCCGATTGCAATGCAATTCATTTGGAGATGTCCTGTCCAAAATAATTTTAAAATTCTTCTCATTTTCTTCATTTGTATCAGAAGGAGCTTCAGACACCCTAACCCTCGACTACTTCCCGGTCGTTCGACAACTAGACTCGCAATGTGTAGTCACCAAATTTTATCCCTCCTTGGCAATGATGAATTATGGGCAATGAGGAGACATATATTCTCTCTTTTGGAAAGAAGTCAAATTTTTGGCACAAATACAGACTATCCCAGAACTTGTGATCGGTCAAAATTTAAATGATGCGGGGTAGGTGACCGAAAGTGGTCACTAATACCTATTCCTAGAATACGACAATCAAGCCTAGCATGTGCTCGATTCCTATATCATTGCAAAGTACTCGAAAATACGGTTCCATCGATATCTTGTATGAAAAAAAAGGATACCCAGGTGTACCGTAATACCTACCTGAACTTTGAACCAATTAAACCAGAATAAACCAAACCCTAAACCAACCCTAAACCAAACCAGACCAAACCCTAAACCAAACCAGACCAAACCCTGAACCAAACCAAACCCTAAACCAAACTAGACCAAACCCTGAACCAAACCAAACCCTGAACCAGACCAAACCTTGAACCAAACCCTAAACTAGACCAAACCCTAAACTAAACCTTAAACCGGACCAAACCCTAAACCAAACCAAACCCTAAATCAAACTAGACCAAACCCTAAACCAGACCAAACCGTGAACCAAATCAAACCCAAAACTAGACCAAACCAAACCAAACCCTAAACTAAATTAGACTTGACCAGACCAAACCCTAAACCAAATCAGCCTAAACCAAACCAAACCTGAACCAAACTAAACCCTAAGCCCGAACCAAAATCCTAACCTAACCAAACCCCTAACCTAAATTAAACCCTAAACCCTAAACCCAAACCAAAACCCTAAGCTAACCAAACCCTAACCCGAACCAAAACCCATAACCTATATTAAACCCTAAACCAAATCCTAAATCCGAACCAAAACCATAACCTAAATTGAACCCTAAACCAAATCCTAAATCCAAACCAAAACCATAACCAAGGATTAAAGTATCGGTATCGGTCGCCGTATCAGTCGGTCAAAATTAAGATATGTATCGGAGGGTATCGTATCGTATCGAAGATACACTAAGATACGCTAAAGATACGCACATAAATGGATAGGGAACACATTTTTATACACTTTTGCATAAAAAAGCTATATATAACATGCAGAATGCATAAATACTTAAGTAGAGGGTATCGTATTGATAGACAAATATATTGAGTTGAAAATATTCAAAATGATGAGGTTTGAGTTTCTTACAGTTTTTTCTTTCCTCATTGCCATTGCCACTGTGATGAGTGCCGTGAAGAGTGTTGTGGTGGTTCAAATCCTTGGCTAGGACCTTCTTCTTCAATAGGAGCAACTACGATGATATTCTGCACTTGTCGAATATAGGCACAATATTTACCCTAGTCGAAATATTTATGGTAGTGGGTCTCCCATTCATTGTAGAAAAATTAAATTTTTTTTATAGAAGTTGTAGATTAAATGTTTTTAAAGAACATATAAAAAATCAACAAAGTGTGGACCAATATATTTGAGTAGATCTGAGAAATAAAAAAAAATTGAAACCCTCACTTTTTGGGGGAAAAATGTGGGTTTCATTTGAAATCATGTATTTAGTAATTATAAGTTATGACATTATTTTTAAGAGTTGAATAAACTAAATTTTCTAAAAAAAAAAAAATTGGGGATTTTCTTTTTTTTTTAAATTAATTTCGAATAAAAAATTAAAAAATATATTTTTTGAGAAAAATCAAAATTTTCATGGAGTTGTAGAACATTTGTTTTTACATAACATATAAAAATCTAGAGCATTGGTGAGAGTGTGAAGTGTTTGTTTCAAACAACAAAAATTCACACTTAAGTAGCCATGTCGCACCGATCTGATGCGATCTGACTCGATCTTTGCCGATACCTTCGATCACGTCGATTGACACCGTCGACACCGATACGTACGATACTCTGGGAATTTTTAAATTTTTAAAAGTTAAGTATCGTGAAGTATCGTGCGTTCGAATCTTGATCTGATGCACAATCGATACGTCACGATCGGCGATACACAAAAAGAGGCCCAAAATTCCCCATAGCGTATCGGTATGTATCGTGCCGATGCCTACTGATACGGATACGTATCGGCTGATACGGCACGATACGCACCGATACTTAAAACCATGACCATAACCTAAATTAAACCCTAAAATAAACCCTAAACCCGAACCAAAACCCCTAACATCAATTGAACCCTAAATCAAATCCTAAACCCAACTTAAACCTAAACTTAAACCTAAACCAAACCCTATCTTACCGACCAACCTACGTGATAAGACTTCCACTAAACGCTACTGCCGCCCAGGCTAGGGAGTAGCCGCCCAGTCTAGGGGAGTATCTAGAGGTGTAAGAGGGTGCCACAGGGTATTTGAAAGCCTCACAAGGTGCCACGTACTTTTTCAATGCGTAATGGGGCGACACATATCTTTTTCACCACACAACGGGATGACACAAGGGGGATCAGTGTTAGGCCTTACACGGATTTGTAAGGACTTACCAAATCCGTGTAAGCCCTCACACTGATTTGAGAAGGGATTACACGGATTTGGCCCTCTTTAGGGCTTTTTACACCACTACTCCTCCTCCCCTCTATATATAGTGACCCCGGGTCACTGTAAAATCCTAGAAAAAAATAGGGAAGAACCCTTGAAGAAAAAAAATTGTTCCAGAGGCTTTACAAAAGAGAGAGAGAAAAAAAAAAAGGAGAGAGGAAAGAAAAAGAATAGACCGAGCCAAGCTTATTGAACCAAGCTTATTGAAGTTGACGGAGTCCACGTCATCCATATCAGGTTAGTACGGAACTTCTATTTAATTTCATTTGTATTTAATTTTGATATCTTTATTACAGTGCGAAAGCTCTGCCTAAAATTCCTGAGTTGATTCCAACCCAAGAAATACGACGCGAAAGCTGCCAAAAATTCTCGAGCTGACTCCAACCCTAGAAATATGACACAAAAGCTCTGTCAAAAATTCCCAAGCTGATTCCAACCCTAGAAATACGGTGCGAAAGCTCTACCTAAAATTTTTGAGCTGATTTCAACCTTAAAAATACGACGCGGAAACTCTACCCAAAATTCTTGAGCTGATTCCAACCCTAGGAATACGGCGCAGAAGCTCTGCCCAAAATTCCCGAGCAGATTCCAACCCTAGAAATACAGTGTGAAAGTTCTGCCCAAATTTCTCGAGCTGATTCCAACCTTAGAAATATGGCACGAAAGCTCTGCATAAAATTTCCAAAGCTGATTTCAACCTCGGAATATGACGCGGAAGCCCTGCCCAAATTTTCAGAGTTGATTCCAACCCTAGGAATACGGCACGAAAGCCCTACTCAAATTTTCAGAGCTGATTCCGATTCTAAAAATATAGTACGGAAGCCCTACTCAGATTCCCAGAAATCAAAATCAGTAGTCACACCCTAGCAAAGAAACCCTGTCAACTTTCTTACCCAAGTGCCAGAAGTCTTAAATTTCCCCAAGAAAGAGAGAAGAAAATTGAATCGTTGCCCCTGAGTCGAGGAAAATTATCAAAAAATTCACTATTTTCATCGGTTAGTATCATGTATATATTATATTGTAATTTCATTTGCCTCATTTCTATATATATTGTTTTATGTGTTTATTGCATAAAATAATGATTTACTGTTATAGTTTCATGTATTAATTTTAGTTTCTGTTCATTAAATGTAATTCGTTTCATCATTTCATGTATTACTGCATGTGTTCGTCATATGAAATAACGATTATGATTTTCCTGTCATAGAGCATTGCACATGTATGTAGATAAGATAATTATATTTTTTATTATTTTATGCAAATTTTATTATTTCATGTGGAATTCTTTCAAGCAAATTTATGTATATATGTTTGCGTTATTTCATGCAATAGCACTTTTGTGCTAGCTTAGACCATTAAAATTCTCAGGGGAGAATATTCAAAATCCAATCTTCTGGTACAAAGATCGAAAATTCTGGATGAGGTGGGTGCCTAACACCTTCTCACACTCGTAACTTGACACAGACCCCTATCTTTGGAACAGACCAAAGTATGAAGTCAAATTCAGGGGTTCCTTCCTTTCACAGGAATCCAACCCCCTATTTGAGCTCGATCCCTTGATCAAAATTGGGCTCCACCATAAAGCTAGGCCTTGAATCCTAGATGGCGACTCCAAACAGCATGCTTTCCCGATCCCCCCAATAGTCGCCAGACCATGTTTTGGAGACCATTCAATCCATTCACCCCCTGCGAGAAAGACCAAAGGTGAGAAGGAGGAAAAAAGCAGGAAAAAAGAGAGCAAAAAGGAATTTTCCCATACACAATGTTATTCACAGAAGATCTGCTAACCTAATCTCGACTTTTCACAACACCATTTACGATCGGTCAAAGTGTAATACATCTCATAAGGTGTAATCTCTTTAGTACCACCTGTCTCTTTATCTTGGTTCACTCTGCTTTTCGAGTGTTGGTTCCCATATCGATTGAATGAAGAATGCCTAAAATCTCTGCCTAAATCCCGGCTTGACTCGTGAGTGTTCGCCTGCAGAGGGGGATGATATAAATAATAAATTGTGCATCTTACCTCTCAAGGCATCTTTTGGGGACTTGGCAGTGGTTGTACACTTAAGTCCAATAAGTGGTATCAGAGTAGGTCACGGGTTCGATTGTTGGTGCCCATAACGACTGTATGGAATAGGCCCAAAGTCTTTGCCCAAATCCTGCCTAACTTTTCTTCCCCCTACCTTCTTCCCTTCTTATTTCGTCACTCGAACTTTAGAAGCCTTAACCCTAGACATTTTCAAACTATAAAGATGATGCTCTTGGACAAGTTCTTACCAAGGATTCTTTTGTTCTTACACCGCAATCCCTTCCCATCATTTCGATTACAATGTAGCTCATTTGGAGGTGTCCCACCCAAACTAATATCCACATTCTTCTCATTTTCTTTCTTTACATCAGAAGGAGTTTCAGACACCCTAACCCTCGAGTCTTCCCCTGTCGTTCAATAACCAGACTTACAATGCTCTTCACAGAAGATCTGCTAACCTAATCTCAGCTTTTCACAAAGCCATCTACGAACGATGAAAGTGCAATGCATGTTGTAAGGCGTAATCCCTTTAGTACCACCAATCTTTTCATTTTGGTTCACTCTGTTTTCTGAGTGTTGGTACCCATATCGACTGTATGGAGAAAGCCCAAAGTCTCTGCTCAAATCTCGACTCGACTTGTGACTGTTCGCTTGTAAAGAGGGATGCTATAAATAATAAAGTTCGCACCTTCCCTCTCAAGGCGTCGTTTGGGGGATTGACAACTGTTGTACACTTAAGGTGTAATATCCCGCTTCTTAGACCCGATATGATTTCGTGGTTGAACCGGTTTAACCATGCAGGAACCGAGCCAGAGGATGTTAGAGCGGGTTCCTTATGGGCTATGATGGCACGGGTGACCTTAAACATCGGCTGGCCCGACAAGTCGAGCGATGCGGAAGAGGCAGGAGTGCCCAAACGTGTCGTGCACCTACCATAAGGCTATGTGCGGATAAGCAGGTATTATATCCGTATTTTAAGGTATATCGTATGCTACATCATATGTTTGGGGTGGGGTTGAGCGAGGTCGAACCGGTCAAAATCAAGTTTTGACTCTCGGATGGGTATGACGGTGGGTACCCACCCACGAGTGACCTATCCGACACTATTCATTAAGTAGGAATAGTATATAAAGCTTTATGACTTATTTTCTTTCCATTTATTACCCTCGTGCGTTTGGTGAGAAAAGTAAAGAGGAGAGAGAAAAGAAAGGGAAGAAGAAGGAAGAGGAAGAAAGGAAGGATTTTAGTGGCGCGAAGCTCGATCTTGCCATTCGGTGCGGAGAGCAATCTTCAACTCGAGATCTCAGTTGGAGGTAAGAAAAGTTGGATTTTATGAACATTAACCATACCCACGCTTTAAACCCTTGATTGAGTATGGTTTCTTAAGATCTTGTAAACACCCTTTGAAATGATGAATCTAAGGTTTAATAGATGATTTATGTGTTGATCTTGAAGGATTTGAAGAGATATTGACAAGGTAGAAGGAGCATTGTGAGTTGGAAGTGATTTGGAGGTTTGAAGTCATTCTTGAGCAAAGAAGGTAAGATGGTTTCCCTCACTTGAATCTAACTAAATCTAAGCTAGAACCATCCTATAGGACTCTAAAGGTGTGAAGAATGGGTTGAGAAAAGCCCTATTTGGGTCCCCAAGGAATGGAGGAAGTTGAGAAGAAGCGGGGTTTTCCGCCAAAACCGGGTAGGACGGTGGGTAGACCACCCACAGAGACCCCACTGAGGAGGACCGGAAGGGTTCGGCCAAACGGCCCAGGTAGGACGGGGTCCTACAGCGGGTCCATACCGGTCCCAAACTCGTGAGTAGGACCGGTGGGTAGACAACCCACAGAGACACCCACGAGGGCGAATGTGATTCTTAGGTCGATCGAGCCCAAATCGGACGTGGGACCTTCTTTCGGCGTTCTAAACACGATTTTGGCGTCGGATTTCATTAATTTTGATTCTAAAATGGTGAAGTACTAACCCCTCTCAATTATGTTAGGTTCACCAAATCGTACCCGATTCGCTCCGGATCTCACCCGTCGACAGGGAATCCTCGTCGCTACAAGTAAGTGGAGAGGGCGTTTGGCCTTGTTTCAAGGCATTTGTTTGGCATTCATATAACTATATCTAATCTAGTCATGGCATCATGAATATGCTATATAGATTAGTCATTCCTCACATTGATGTGCATTTATGCTATGTTTACTTTTCAATTGCAAATTGAATGAGATGTTATATGTTGAATGTGGACATCATGTTGCATAATGCATTGATAGACTAGATGCCATTAGTGGTTTGGGAAAAGCGAATGATTGGTGGCCCGTGGTATGGGACACGGAGGCACTATCGTCATTACTACATATAGGAGCATGCGGTATTAGGATTCTCACCATCTTTCTGACCCTTCCCATGGGGGTTGAGGTGTTGGGTTGCCATTTGAGAAGCGGGTGCGGTTGTCCGGACCGTGGCGGTTAGGCATTACGCCGGAGTCATGTAGAGCGTCGGCAACCGGTGGTATTTCAAGAGGGCCAATCGTCTTGCTTTTAAATTCTTGAGTCGGCATTGTCATTTAATTTATTTACTTTTACTGTTGAGGCGGTGGGCGGCATTGTCTTTATTTTCAGTACTCACGGTGGGCCTTCTCAACAGACCCTATGGGCGTGTCGAGGAGGGAGTTCTGGCTCGTACGGAGTATCTGGCTTGGGTTGTAGTAGCACTAAAACCAAAGACTTAGTAATGTTGATTAGGTGTATGTGATTTAAAATGACTTGCATGGCATGTAGTGCATATTGTGTTGTGATTGTGTGAATTTGTTGTGTGGTCCACCTCTCTACTCTTGAGCTAGTGAGCTCATTCCGTATACACCCTTTTAGATGATTTTGCAGGTCATGCATCGAGGAGCATGGGGTGGGTCCCAGTCGAGTTTCTGAGGAGGGTGGTGGACCCGAGGAGTTGAGCCTGGCGTGGGAGCGTGTGAGGTGTCTTTGGGGACGTGATCGAGGCAGTGAGCCCGACCTTGATACCGAGCAGTGGTACTCGATGATTTTGATATTTTCTGTTTTACTTGATACTTGGACTTTATTCTTTTTGTGTATATATCACCTTGAGGAAATGTATATAATTATGATATCATCTTTTGGGTATCAAGTATATGGGAAATTTAAATTTCAGAAATTAGTCTTCATGATCGATGAATTGATATTAGTGTATGTATTTTTGTGGTGGAATCTGATGTCGATGATCTGGCGGTTTGGGTTAACTTGTTAATTTCGGTCCCTCGGTTCAAGTTGAGCGAGGGTGTGACAAGCGGTGGTATCGAGCGTGATGCTCCTTCACTCCTGACATACCATTAGAATCCGTAGATTCTATAATAGGAAAAATGGGGTTGGGCTAATATAAAAGCTTTAAAGATTTAAAAGTCAAAGAAAGGGTAAAAAAGTGGGGTTATATTATGTTGCATTCATGGCATGCGTGAGTGTAGATAAAAGGTAATTGGTTGGTCTATAACCTATAAGTACTTTACGAAATTTGAAAAGCGTAAAAGGGGATTTCAAAATTTTACACAAACACGATAAACAACGAATAATAATAAAACCCCAAAAGACGCAGATAGAAAAATCACATCATCACAAAACCCCCGGTATTCCACATATAAAACCCACAACAATCCATTATCCAAAGATATTTTATTCCATAAATTAAATCAAGTTACATTGCAATTACAAGGAAAGAGATAAATAAATACACAATGTCTACAAAAGAAAAAAAAAAAAGGATAAGACTAGGGTGGGCAAGCCAATCCCTCCTTTGGTTCGTCGTAAATTCGATGATCACCACGTTAAATCGGAGGCACGGTTGGCGTTGAAGTGATGATCGTAATGTCGAACCTCGTGTTCTAACGTACCTCCCCCCAAAGCCGGCCATAGCTGCTTGAGATAGCGGTGACAGTATCCAAGTCTGACCCGCCCAGGGAAAGGGAATCCTCCAAGGTGGTCTGCGGAGCAATCTCGTCCGGCCCCTCGATGTCGAACACAGCCATCTGAAAGGGCCCCGCATGAAAGGCTCCTGTCCTCATAGTCGTAGTCACCACTCCCGGTGGTGGGGCTCCATATGGTGGGGCTGCGGCTCTGGAAGAACTAGGACCGGACCTCTCGATTCTGGGCCTCCCGGGGATCTTGCCAATCAGATCCGCCTCCTCGTCACGAGGCAGTCCTCGTCCTCCTCCTTGGACTCCTCCTCCATGAGGACATCCTCTCTGGGACCCTCCCCCTACCTCTCCGAGCTCCCGTCTAGGAGGTGAATCCATGAGGTATGGAGACCCATCTTCAAGAGGTTGCTCGTCGAACCTATCGGGGGAGTCTTCCCTCCTCTCTTCGATTCCCCCCAAAAGAACTCCGAAGATCTGGTGAGGATCCTCCGTGGGGAATCCTCCGTCCTCTGGGTGGGAAGCATGGTGCTCCATCGCTCTGAGGATGATATGGGAAGCACAAGTGCTCCCGCCTCCCTCTGCGCCGTAAAGATACAAAAAGCAATAAAACCCCCATGAAACCTACAGTTCCGATGACCTCCTCGGGGAGCGGTTGGCTGGATCAACGGCGAAGAGCGGACCTCGGGGAAGAAAGATGTCTCGGACTCGGCGGCTGCTTTCCCCGAGATGGTCTCGTATATGAAGTCCGGTGTCTCCATGCTCATGAGCGGTCCTGAGGCCTACTCAGGGGGCGTAGTATCGGTGTCCGCCCGATATACCCAATATCTTGGCGGTGCCTACCGTCGTGGATACCCCTCCCTTCACCACTCACGATAGTGAATTCCCGTCTTGTCCCCGAGGTTCAATAAAACCGCCAGACGAGCTGCTCTATGCAGGTCGGTCCACACAGTAGTGTCGGCCCAATCGGAACCTCTCTAAAATGGGCCTTGTGGAAGCCCTCGACTCCCCGGTCTTTTCCATCAACAGCCCCTTAGGGAAGATAGGCCATTTTGGCCTCGGCACTAGTGAAGTGCTCCTCATCGTGGTCGAAGGTCGGGGGCGGTCGGGGTCCCCCTGTCGATGAGCTGAAGTCTGGTCTCCGCACTTTTCGCTTAAGCGGTGGTCTTGGTCGGACCCGGGGGAAGATGGACCTCTGCGGTGCGTGGCGACATCCGGCAATAAGAAAAGGGAAGTGGGGTTAATGCGAAAAAACGCGACATTAGAAGGAAATCAAAACCAATTCTGCAAAATGGGAGAAACAGCGATATAGAAATGATAGAACACTTATGACATGAAACATGGATGATGGCAATGCATAGAAATATGCCAAAGCGCAAAAACGGCAAAAAAATAGATTACAATGAAAATTCAAGTCCATTGTGCAAATTGGAATAGAATGGGTGAAAGCTTGAACTCTAGGGTATGAATGAAATGCCCAGTAGTAAGATGTTGGAAAATGCAAAGCATACCCCAAATAGATTATGGAATTAGAAGAATACAAGTTTGGGATGAAAATTTAGGAAACCAAGAAAAAAATAGGAATTTTCATGGGAAATACATGGGGTGTTCAAGCATAATAGATGATTCAATGAAATCTAACTCATATCTAGCGTAAAAAAAAGGAATGCATTACAAAGGAGTGTCAATTTGAACAAAGCGTGGATTGAAGAAACCCCAAATTTGGGAACCTAGGGCATCAATTTGGGTTTTCTCCAAATAAAGTGGGATGATTCCTATAAACAACAAATGAGCACAATGGAATCATCACAAACACATGATAATACTTTTCTATGGTGGAAAATAGAAAAGAAAGCCTAGAAAGTAAATCCAAATCAAGCATTTCACCCAATTTGAAATTCGGAAAAGGAGAAGAAGAAGAACTTACTTGGATGAAGGCAGTTGACTCTTCACTAAAGCACCGTGTGGATGAGTGGAATCGCGAGTATGGTCCCGAGTAGACCCCAAAATCGTCCAAGATGGAAAGGAAGAAAGAGAGGGAGAGGGGGGAGTGGCGGAAAGCGGGCCCTTTTGGGGGCCCTGTTATGTTTCCTCGGGCAAGACCGGGGGTAAACCCGGTGGGTCCCTCCCGGTGACACCCGATTTTGATCTTGGACGGCGGGTCCCTACCGTTCATCCACAGTTTGGGACGGAAGGAAAAATTTTAAAATTTTGAAAATTTTCCTTCTTTGTTTTTTCCCCTTCTTTTCTCCTATATGAATGCATTGGTTCTATGGTGGATATAAATCCTATGATCAATATCTACGATCAAGTGGGACCATTAGCATGTATGTTGTGAACTTTGCTGTATCTTGGAATTGAGCTATGATTAATTACGGCTATCATACACTACAACACCTCCTATAATGGCATATGATTGTGTGCCTAAATGTCTATGGTGTTTAACCAATATGGTGTGTGATATTTCAGTGCAGGGATCACGATAGTCGTACTAGATCCGTAGTAATGCCGAGGTACCTCGCGGGGTCCTCGTCGGGTATCGACCACAAAATCCTAGAAGTCCCGTTAAAGGGGCATACCTCACCTCCATTCCCTGCGGAGACCCATGGGGGGGGTGGGACACATGGAACCCACCTATGACTTCACTCCGGACCCTCCACGGTCATTACAGGAGATGTTGCTACAATAATTGCAGTCCCAACAAGTTTTTCACAACAAATGCTTCAACAACGGCAAGCATTTATACGCCATCCACAACAGTTGGAATTTTCTCAACGGATCAACCCCCCGGGGTACTCACTCCATGAGACCCAAAAGGGGTCGGGAGCAGGACCACAAGTGGGTACACCTCCAATCCCCATTGGTATTCCTCGGCATGGGATGCCTCATCCCCTATTTCCTACCTATGCCCCTAACTTCCGGCGATGAGTAATCGTCAAGGGTGGTAAGTCGTTCAAGAGGAACTTACCACGATATTCTCTAAGGTGGGGAGTGATCCTCTAGAACGGATCAATGGATCCAAATTGGAGAAGAATTTGAGGTGCTTGAGTGCGGATGCCCGAAGCTCATTTGTCTGGGTTACAACTCAAGAAAGAGCAAATTCTTGGTGGCAACCCCCAAACCTATATTAATGGCTGCTCATCGGAACCTACTTGGGAGGGTTTAAGGAATTGTTCTTGGATAACCATTATCCGGTTTGAGAGATCGGAAGGAGGCGAGTTCATGGCCTTAACTCAAGGAGGTAAGGCCCTTAGTATCACCGATTCGAGTTTGTTCCATTTGCCCCAAGGCATATCGACAGTGAAGAAAAGCGACAAGGTTCCTAAAAGGCCTAAAAGCATCGATGAATTGGCGAAGTCTTGGATTTGACGAATATGGCAGTTATGCGAAGGCCAAAACAATGGAAGATAAGCAAAAGGGTGAGCAGTCCCTCACTCTGGGTTGGAAGATCAAATCCATTCCGGATGTGGGAAATTCCTCCAAGGCATACCGCGGGTCATAAGGGCCTATGTATGGCGCCCTATGCCATCGGCTACCCTCCTAGGCCGTTGGTGGTTGGGTTCTATTTCCCTTCCCCCGAACACTAGTGTGCACCTACTTCAAGGCCCCTCGACCTCCATACGCATGGGTCAAGTGCGGAGGGCCCGCTCGATTCGACGTCTCAGTTGTTGTTTCAATGCCATTCCTATGGGCATTATCACGAAAGATTGTCGGACCCGACCAGCCTTGCCCTCTAGTCACCCTCTGCGTCGAGCCCCCCCTTACCTCGAGGCAATCAACGGGGAAAAGGATGTATGCCCTATCGGCCCCGAGGAAGGGAGGCTAATCTGAATTATGGGTACATTTTAAATTTAAGAAGTTCATTATGATTAATGTTGATGACTCTGAAATTAATATACATTGTTATATTAGGTATCCTACCCATATCGGGATACCAATGTTTTATTTGATTGGAGCTACTCATTCATTAGCATCTAAAGATTTGTAGGAAACTTGAGATGTCACCGGGATCCTAGCCCAGGAATGATTGTTAGTATGCCTCTTGGTAAAATTACTGATTGAAGGAAGTGTATGGACCATGCCGGTAGAGATTAGTGGGAAGAACTTTGATGCACAACTCATTAAGTTCAATATGCAAATTTTGATGTTATATTGGGTATGGATTGGTTGTCGGCTCATCGAGCTAACGTGATTTGTCGGAAAAGGCTGATTAAGGTAAGGATGACAAAGGGGAAAAAGTGGGTATACCGGCGGACACAATAAAAGGGTGAAGAAGGTCCTTGTCCCCGCTCTCCAAGCGGTGAAGTTGCTAGAAAATGGATGTCGGGGTTTCTTAGCCTCGGTACTGGGCGTTGATGCAAGAGTTACACCTCTAGAAAAGTAAAGGGGGTTTAAAAGAGTTTCTCGATGTTTCCCGAGATGATCGATGCATTTCCCCACGAGGAGTTGGGTTGCCATAGACTTGATTCGGGCATCGGTATCTAAAGCTCCATAAGGATGGCACCGCGTTGAAGGAGTTCAGTTGCAATTGCAAGAACTATTGGAAAAGGGTTTATTGCCCAAGTGTGTCACCTTGGGGTGCCCGGTGTTGTTTGTCAAAAAAAATGGTAGTTTGCGTATGTGCATAGATTGGGAGTTGAATAAGCTAACCATTAAGAACGGTATCCATTGCCCGCTTGATGATTTATTTGATCGATTCGGGGCAGTATTTTCAAAGATAGCCCTTTGGGTCCGGCTATTATCACTCAAGAT